>CM062296.1:313406223-313550815 GCA_031216915.1 Pictodentalium vernedei | reverse complement strand
AAAACTGTTTGGGACAGACCCTCCCCGCCGCTTTCCGACCTCTGAATATGGCAGAAATTACTGACAAAAACGAAACGCCGTTGCGGGCGAAACGTTCAGGGCCGACTTTTCTTGGGGATCTGGTGATGAGACTCAACAGCTTAAAGCCGAGCTTCCGGTACCACCAGAGTTCTTTTCGAAGGAAAGTGACAATAAATCATGTTTTGTGCATTGATTTTATTTTAATATAATGAAAACATGTGTGCAGTCTGGAAGATAAGTCTTTTCCTGACAAAACAGTACATAGAAGTCGATGGCCGACTGTAGGCAGAATATATTTTGAACAGTTTGAAAAATCGAGGTAGGAATTGTGTGTCCTCCCTTTTGTTATTATATTATATACTAGGGGGTATCCAGTTATGCTTATTTTATAATATTATTTAATTCCTCAGTCATTGTTTGTAAGGAGCCCCTGTGGTATTGGGAGGAATGGTGGAAAAGAATTACACCCATTTCGTCCACTAACTGAATCGTCCGCTGCAATTTTACCCAACTCGTCCGAAACTCAGCCTCTGGGGGAAAGTATTGAAGTATTGGCTTTAATCATTGTTTAATGAAAAGTGATTATTGTTTTGTGAAGAGTGTTTACTTAAGGTATAGAAACTATAAAATGACGGTGTAGGCCAGTGCCTGCATTAATTCATCATGGAGTCTGACATATGCGTATACTGTTAAGAAAGATGCAGAGAAAGATAACGATCCATCCAATGCAATTTCTGCAGAAGATGGCAACACAGAAAATGCCAAACTGGTATAACACAGGAATTCTACAAGTGGATAAATAAAGGCCTAGAAGTACTATCAGACTGGAGTTGCTATTGCTGTACTATGCCCTCAGTGCTGCGGCTATCTAAGAAGATAAGTTGCAGAGCCACGTTGAAGAAGCCATGCAACAAGACTTTCATAGGCCACCTGCTTTGGATGAAAGTGTTGCAAGACCGGAATCCATAAGAGATGTGGAAGTATTTACTGACAATGAACCCATTGTGTACACAATTGTCACAACTGGAACACAACATGGAAAAAATTGTCTGGTAGACAGCAATGGTTACTCGCACACCAAAAAGGAAGTTAAGAAAGAAATTAAATATTGGACATGTTCAATTCATTCTAAAGACAACAAATGTCCGGCAACAAGCAGACAGGTGATTGTTTCATGCCGGGAATGAAGCCTCACAACCATGACTGCAAGCCAAGGGCTCTTGAAGCATCAGTGGCATCAGTGAAGATAAAAAATGATGCACGAATGCAGGGACTGATATAAGCTTCATACACTGTAACCTTAAAATAGGTTACGGTGTGCCTAGCATACCGTAACCTGTAGGTTTCCGTAGAGTAGATATAAGGTAAATTATTAAGGTAATCAGTTTCCTCTCATAACCTAATAATAGGTCTCAAGTTTATAGAAACACGTAACCTCTCCCATAACCTAACCTGTAGGTTACGGCTTATGTCAGACCCTGCGAATGGACTTATACAAACCAGCACAGCAGATTGTTGAATCATGTTTGATGGATGATGGGCTTACCAGCACTGTGGCTCTAACAACCTACCCTAGAGGCATTGTGCAAGAGGGCTAATCATTATAGACAAGCAATGAAACCACCAGAACCGAAAGACTTAGAATATGAAGAGGGTCAGGGGGAGGTGAGTCGAGGGGTGCAGGTGGGGAGATTGAAGCTTACCAGCACTGTGGCTCTAACAACCTACCCTAGAGGCATTGTGCAAGAGGGCTAATCATTATAGACAAGCAATGAAACCACCAGAACCGAAAGACTTAGAATATGAAGAGGGTCAGGGGGAGGTGAGTCGAGGGGTGCAGGTGGGGAGATTGAAGATACAGAGGCATGCAGACAGTGCGATATGTGGTATGGTGGTGGTCGGCCAGTGGACAGTAGTGGGGTGTGTGTGAACTGCAGGGATATTTTACAGTTGTTAGAGAAGTGTGTTGGATTTGAGTGGGAAATTGCAGAACTGAAGGGAAGGTTAGGGAGGGCTGGTGTATCTGGAGTCACACCATTTTGCAATTATTCATTGTAGTGGTACCACCGCTGCCTTACAATGAATAATTGCAAAATTATTAGCAAATGTATTATAAGAATTAATTATATTAAGAAACGCATCAAAATTTATGTTATATTACATGTAAGTTCCGCAACATAGTCTTATTATTTTGCAATTATTCATTGAAGGGCGCCACTGGTACCTTACAATGAATAATTGCAAAATTATTAGCAAATGTATTATAAGAATTAATTATATTAAGAAATGCATCAAAACTTGTTAAAATTATATTAAGAAATGCATCAAAACTTGTTATATTAAGTTCCGTAATATAATCTTATACCAGTAATTTATTTATTTATTTATTGGTGTTTAAGGTCACATACTTATGCACAATGGCTAATCGTGACCGCTATACCAGTAATTTGCAATTATTCATTGAAAAATATTTGCTATGCTATGCTAACTGTTTATTATCATGTGTGTCTTGTGCACTGAATAAATATCATTATTTCGTTTGATAATGAATAAATATCCTTTATTTTATTTTCCATGTTTTTATGATATTCAGACCCTTGGCAGACGAATTAGGTAAAATTGCAAGTACAGTGGATGAATTGGGCAAAATTGCTAGCAGACGAAACATTCGTATACCATGGAAAAATGCCCCTAATTGAAAAAAAAAAATTCATGAACTGATTGGTACAATGATTAGCTATATGGTACTGATCTTCCTTTTGAATTGTAGAATAAAGTTTGTTCAAACAAGGTTCATAGGACAATATTAACTTTTGTAATTGGAGGGGCAAGATTTTTGGCCCCACCCCGTATTTCTATTTACTGAATCAATGAGTCGATTTGAACCAAATGTGGTATTACTGAGTCATAAGTACCGGTACTTGACTCATGCAAAAAACCCCAACTTTTTCTCGCAAAACTGAGGAATTTTCAGGAGCAAGAAATAGAAATAGTTTCAAATGATCATATTTCCCAAATTGCACAGAACAGAGAATTGTTATTTGGTATGAAGCATCCTTAGTACAAACAGTATCGAATGGTTAAAATTCCATTGTTTATGTCATAGTGAACCTTAGGGGGAACTAAAAACCCACTGAGTTGGGTGAACCTTAGGGGGAACTAAAAACCCACCGAGTTGGCATATTTTCAAAATTTTTAAAAATCTTCTCCAGAACCACTGATAATAATCTTTTGATATCTGGTATACAGCATCCATGGAGGGAGGGGGTTGGATACAGGTTTGTTCAAATTAAGACCCTCAGTTCTTATTTGGACTTCATACAGGAGCCCAAATTTCAACTTCCTGCAATATATAAAAAGTATTCTTTAAATATCTTCTTCACCAGAACCAGTGTACCACCAGTCATAATCTATTGAGATTGGGTATATGACATCTTTATTGTTGTCAGTATTTTGGTATACGACATTGTTACAGGGGTCAGATTCAAGTGTGCTGAAATCAAGCCCCTCAGTTAATATTTGGGGTCTCTGTAGCAGACCATTTTTTAACTAAAGGGAATATGCAGGAAGAATCTTTAAAAATCTTCTTCTTCCGATCCACCAATCAGAATCTTTTGATATTTGGTACAATATAATAATAATAATTCTTTGGTTTTCTGCTGATTTGTCACGGTCCATTGACGAGGAGACCTGCATAAACCCAGTTCTCCGCCAGGTTGTTCCTCCCCAACTCCACCTCCTCCTGAACTCCCAGATTTAGTCCAAAACTGCTTCATAATTTCCTCCATTGGTGCATTCTTGATCTCACTAACTATCAAATTGACACGTTCCTTCATGTCATTCCTCTTCCAGTTGTCCTTCATGTTTTCATCCTTGTTCTACTACGCAAATTTTGGGGGCATTCTGAAATGAAATGTTCCAAGGTCTCAATTACACCTAAGTTGCACGTTTGACATCCTCTTTTCTTGCGTTTCCTGATTCTCCCTCTCAACTCCAGTGACTTGGATCTTAGTTTGAACACCAATGGCCCCCAAGTGATCCATCTACATGTAGGTATGCCTCAAAAGCTGGCACACCTTATTTTATATAACCTGTCTAAAGAGCTTGTGGGCCTAATTCCAGCTTGCTTGTTTCTATTGAAATCCTTGAGTATCCTTTCCCAGATAAAGCTACTCCCCTGCTTCAGTTCCAATTCTAGATCTTCTGCCTCAATGGAGTAATTCTCCTTGAACTCTCTCAACTGCCTTGTACATCCTGTCTGAATGTTAGAGTTCCCTACATAATCAAACATTGCTTTACACCATCTGCTGTTTGGGAGGTTTGCCAGGTAACCCAGGTAGCATAATTTTCCTTGTCCCTATATCCCAATAAATTCTGTCTTTTGATTGGTCAGAATTCCATGGACAAATAGCCATGACAAAGGGTGCACCCAACATCCAAGGTATATGAGAGTGAGCAGTATCCAGGGTATAAGCACACGCGAAACATTGGGGGTATATGGTTTCAATGAAAGCTTTCCGCTTTTGCTCGCCTCGAAATAAAAATCGAACCAAAAAACCCGAAAATAGTCAGAAATATCATTAGATTTCCGACAATACGATCATAAAAATAAAATAAGAGCAAATAATTTGTCCCCTGAGTACCAATGTGTTCTATATGTGCCGGTAGGCACATAGAACACATTGGAACTCAGGGGACGATATGTCAACAAAATACTGTTTACTCGTTTCCTTAATGACCCAAGGAATGTAACTCTGTCTGTTATCTTCTGCAATTATAAAAACAAAATAGTTATCACAAATTTGGTCGAAGTGAGTGTGGAGCTGAGAAAAGCATCCACAAATTTATTTCCACTATGTTTGTATTGTGTTTCAAACGGGACAAAAACGTTATCTCTGCCAACATGTATGGTATATGGAGATTTCATACCTGGATGTCTCATTTAAATACCTCACCTGCAGCTTGGTGTTTAAAAATTGACATCCAGGTATTAAATCTCCATATACCATACATGTTGGCAGAGATAACTTAAAATATCTATTCTATTAATAACTGGCATCAATTCCAAATTCCCCTCTCACTGTTTCCAATGCGGCTGCATTACTTAATCTGGTTATCCACCGACCTGCATCATTTTGTAGAATCTCCACGTTCCTCAGCACCGTTTGGTTTAGATGGATCACATCTGTTCCATAGGTTACATTTGGTAATCCCACCCTCTCCCAAATAGTTTTTTCCAACAAACACCTTGTAAAAGGTTTTCCTTCCAAGGCATTTTGTCTGATTGAATATTATCTTCCCCTTTGTCTTAAGTTTACATGTGTGATTTCTGTATATGGCTCTACCTGTAACACATAAATTCATTCCCAAGTATTCATATTCCCCCATTTCACCTACTATTACAGTGGAACTCTGTTAATTGAATAGCCACTTTGCCAATGAAAATTATTCAATTAACAGGAGTATTCAATTAACAGGGAGTGTTTCACTTTCCTATATTCTAGAGATAAACTTTGCATTTATTCTATTGTATCTTGTTTGACAGAGCTCCATGAGCTCTGTCAAACAAGATATAATAGATTAAATGGCTGTATTGAATGTTCCAAGGTCAAACAGGTCTATAACCATAGACAAACTCGGGGCAGTCAGGGTAATTTTGCGACAGGTTATACTATTTTTTATTCAATTAACAGGAGTTTACTCTATAACATATATTCAATTAACAGGTCAAATTTGTACTGGAGGTATGGTAAGTGGTTTTGTGTTGGGAAATTATATTCAATTAACAGGATTATTCAGTTAAGAGATATACAATTAAGTGGACTCCACTGTATATCCTTGCTTTTCTCTTCACCAATAGAGAATTTACCCAACCCTGCACCTTCATGACTCATCTACTCTACGAACCACAAATATTACCTTGCTTTTGTTTTCATTGAGTTCAAGCTGCCATTTATCCCTGTATATTTTTATACTGTACCAATGACCCAGACTTAGCTGGTGCTAACTCCAACAAAACCAGGGCCAAACACAAATTTTGCCCCCCAATCCCCAAAATTTGCATCCAAAACAAAAAGAAATCATGTCCTAAAGGACCTCCATACTACGCCTCTACTGCGCATGCGCAGTGACGCAGTCGTCCCGAAATTGGCGCCAATTATCATTCTCTGTTTGGCCCTTCATCAGTCAACATCTCACTGATCTTTGTGCTTGTAAATCTCAGTTTAAAGGATGCCAGACACGTAATTCTTGGAGAAAATGTGATTCTAAGGAGGATAGAAGGAGGAGAGGAAAAAGAAGTGGCAAAAAATAATCAGGGCTGTACTTAAAATTTTTTGATGAAATTATGTTAAGTTGCCTATTTTCGAGGCATGGGCCTCTTGTTGTCATTCTTGCTAATTGTTGCACTGCTTATTCAGTGTTTCCTCTCCCCTAGCCTTCTAAAGTCCCCCCTGGCAATTCTCCCATGCTTTTGGCATATTTTTTAGAAATTTCATTTCTAAAATTTCCTGGGAGAGTTGCTTGGTTACAGAATGTTTTCTGTTATTTTCCCCATAGTTACGTTTTCACCCATGGGTGTATAACGTTTGTGTTCTGCATCTTCCATCTGATGTTCTACAGATTCTCCCCTGGGAGTCTCTGTTTTGCATCAGATAGAGTGTAATTGATGACTGATTCCGGGCCAGTTTTTTCAGTGCCTGGAGTCATGTTTTCTAGTGTGTTTACACTGTTTGTTTTCATTGGCAACAGCCTTTTTTGAGGAGGGCTGTTTGCCTTTGTGGTAGTTTATCTCATTATAAGATACATTCATTTTATCCGAAAGTGTCTCATTAATTATTTTATATAAATTTAAAATTTTTGACCACACTTTGCCATCGGATCCATCGGGGCTCGACGTTACTTTTCAGCAACTTGGGCTTCTCTGAAAAAATATTTTTTCAAAATTATTTTGTTTTGCAATTGTTTTTTCATTTATTAATGGATCATGTTATTATGTATCTTTGTGTCAGGGGTTTTTGCGAGTAACTAGGACTTATTGTTGTTCTTTCACAATGAAGGGACATTGTTCAAATTGTAATAGGAAGAAATCTTCCTCTGACTTTCATGATCATTGTATTAATTGTAGTCAGTGTTCTCGCATTAATCCCTGTCCTATATGTGAACATTGGGATGAGAAACATTGGAAACGTGTGTCACGATATGTTGTTTCTGGAGAAAGAGCGATGCTGGCTCTTTTTCCACAAGGTCACTCTACTCTCTCAGTTTCTATTTCAGAGGAACCAGAACAGGGTGATGTTTCCATGTTATCTTCTTCAAGTGTGCGTCCGTCGTCACAAATGAATTCAGAGCTAGCGGCAAAAGTGCTCATGGAGATTAGACAAATGTCGTCCGCTAGCTCGCCCGGTGTAGCGTCCATTCACCGAATGGTTCGGCAGCCGGGTTCGTCCGATGCGGTCCAAGAGGAAATTTTGGGTGATGCGAGCACTATAAACATAATAGATGCACACCCAGTGACGGCGGATAGTAAGCGAGAACGGAGGAAGCCTTTTAGTCCGGTTCCTAGCTCGTCCAGGTCCAGCCGGGCCGCGAGCGAGAGAGGTCCCTCTCTCGTACAACAACATCTGGGACCAGATGTTGTGGTACAAAATGTGTCTTTAGCGGAGCATACGTCCGTCGCTCGGGACGCTCCGTTGTATAAGCAGTCCGCAGAGACTGTTAAGGCTTCCTCTTCTCGTCAGCGCACACGACCGCACCTTGGCTGCGTGACCGCCGATATTTTACCAGCTTCGCCGATGAAGGATTCTTCGGCGACCAGGTCACACCATCCAGCAGCCAGGGATTCGAGACCGATGGACTCCGGACGTTCGCATAGGAAAAGTATGCGGGAGCCATCTGATGCGGAGCTGCCCTCGGCGAAGCAGCGAAAGACTGCGTCTCCGCAGGTCTCGACGTCGGACATTCTTGTGCAGATAGCACAGCTTATCCCAGCAGCCGACAGAAACGGTGTCGGATCGAGAATTATCTGACGGCGCTGGGTCGGTTCGCTCCGCCGAAGCATCGGGGGCGGACGACCGGGAACATCGGGAGGTCCGACCGGATGGTGAAAGGGATACGGATGACTTGGAGCTATCCCTTTCGGAACAACATAAAGCTGCCGTGGACTTCATCCGGCACTTTCTCCCTCAAGTTGTTCCGTCGGGCCAGACTGCTGCGCTTCCGGACAAGAGAATTATAGCGTCATTGGACTCTGAATTTTTTGAGCGGTTCAGGGACATCGCTCCCGAGTTTCCGTCGCAGTCCAATAATGTTGCAAGAACATTTGAATTATTGAACAACGCTATATTTAAACTTGCTTCCAGGATGGGGAAAGCAGGTTTCTTGTCCGCTAATACTCTTAACCTGCCTTTCATTAATGCAAGGAATAAATTCGATACGGCAGGACAGGGTATACCGAGAGTTCCTCTGCATATGGACGACGAGGCGGAAGACTTAGAGCTATCATTACCGTCGTCAGCTTCTATTCCAACCGCGGTGTTGGAAACAGCTATTGCGTCTAACAGAGCCAATTTAGATGCCTTATCTTACGCAGATCACCTTAGTAAGGCGTTATCACTGCGCCTTCAAGGGGAAGAGTTTCAGGATATACAATCCTCTTTAAGACTTCTTTCAAGGGCAGTAGCTTATTCCACGTGTAACTCTGCCCTTTCAGTGGCAAATCTGGAGTTGGTTAGACGTGACGCAGCCCTAGCTACATCCACACTAGTGGATTCTAAGGTGAAGAACTCTCTTAGAGTCGCTTCGGTCTCAGGAGAACTTCTCTTTGACGGCAAGCTTTCCGCTATTTATGATAAAATTAAAAAGAAAGCTAATGATTCTCTGTTGTTCAGATCGGCTCCTAAAAAGTCGGATACAGCAGACACGAATAAGACAGGCACTTCTGGGTCTAATGCGCCCAAGAGAGGTTCCTATAGAGGTTCCGGTGCGTCCTCTTGGTCTTATTTGAGAGACCGTCAGGATAGCGACTCTCGTTCGGGACGTCCTTCAGGCCGGGACAATCGGTCGGACGCCCCGAGGTCGACGAGGCAAGGTGCGGGTCGTGGAAGACGTGGTTTCTCCTACCGCAGGCCTCGCAGGTCCAGGAGGTGATGGCTTAAACCTCTATCGCGTTCCGGTTGGCGGAAGGTTGTCGAGTTTTTCACAAGAGTGGGCGTCGATTACGGACGACCCTTGGGTGAGAGGAGTGACTTCGGAAGGTCTAAAGATATCCTTCAAACGAAAGCCTCCATTAACTCGAAGTCCAAAGTGGACTCATCTTCCGTCAAATCCACAGAAAAGAGACGCTCTGTTATCAGAGGTGCAGTCTCTTTTAATGAAGAACGCGGTAGAGGTCGTAGAAAACCAGGAATCTCTGGGATTCTACAGCCATCTGTTTCTGGTTCCGAAACCAGACGGCTCGTTCCGTCCAGTCATAGATTTGAGCTGGATAAACAAGCTGATCGTCACTCCGAAGTTTTATATGGAGACGATTCGATCGGTCAGAGCGAGTATTCGGGTGAACGATTATGCAACGAGCATAGATCTCAAAGATGCGTACTTTCACGTCATGGTACATCCGACATTCCGAAAGTATCTACGCTTTGCAGTCCTAGGAGTGGTGTATCAATTCCGGGCGATGTGCTTCGGATTGAATCTAGCACCCTGGGCTTTCACTCGGGTAATGAACTCGGTAATGATCTACTTCCGAGCTCATTCGTCTGCGGTAACGTCGGCCTACCTGGACGACATTCTTCAGAGGTATGGCAACGAGTTAACGCTTCAGAACGATGTTCAGAATCTTCTTCTATTGCTCCGACGTCTCGGTTTTATAGTAAACGAGGAGATGTCGGATCTGGTGCCGTCCAAGTCATTCACTCATCTGGGAATGAGCTTCGAGACGCACAACAATCTCGTTCGTCTGCCGTTAACCAGAGCGAAATTAGTCAGTTGTTACGCTCGCTATTGTCTGCACGCAGACAAAGTCACGGCGAGAGAATTTATGAAACTGATAGGTCTGTGCGGAGCCGCCGCGGATCTCATTCCGATGGGGCGGCTACGCACACGTCCTCTTCAAATTTTCCTGACTCAGAATTGGAGTGTGAAAATTCATTCGCTCGATGTAGACGTTCTCTTGTCAGATCAAGTGAAACAAGAGATTCAGACTTGGGCAAACATTCAGTGGTTAACTCAAGGAGTTCCGCTGCAGTTGCCGGATCCGAGTTTTACCGTTATGACGGATGCCAGTCAAACAGGTTGGGGTGCATCATTAATCCCAACGGATTCGAGATGCCAGGGTCTTTGGGATCCGCAATTCCTGTGCAAGCACATAAACATCAAGGAAATGATGTCAATTTGGCTTGCGTTACGTCACTGGATGGACATTATTCACGATGCTCATGTCCAAATCCTATCCGACAATACGACAGTAGTGGCGTATATACGGAATCAGGGAGGCACTCATTCAGTTCCGTTGTTCAATCTAACGGAAAGAATCCTTCTGTTTGCGTTAGAACATCACGTTCTTCTTTCGGTCCGTCACATACCGGGTCGTCTGAATGTGCTAGCAGACTCCCTTTCACGAAAGGGTCGCTTGTTGCCGTCGGAGTGGACTCTCAACAAACAAGTATTCAATCAGATTTGCTACCAATGGGAACGGCCAATGATAGACTTATTTGCGACACATCTCAACAATCAGTTGCAGACGTATGTGTCTCCGTGTCCGGATCCAAGAGCATTTGCAGTAGACGCTCTGTCGATCCCTTGGGACGGAATGATAGGATATGCGTATCCTCCAGCGCCGTTAATTCAACAAGTATTGCTAAAGATAAAACAATCTCAATGCAAGATTCTGTTGGTAGCATCTCTGTCGCCACAGAGACCGTGGTTAAATCTACTCAGGTGTCTGTTGTGGGACCTACCGCGGAAGCTTCCTCCACGAGAGGATCTTCTTTCGCAGGGGAAATCGCGCCAACTCCATCACAACCCGCAAGGTCTCAACCTTCACGTTTTTCCGTTGTGCGGTCCTTCTTGCATGGCAAGCACTTTACAGGACGAGCAGTGGACGCGATTTCTAACTGTAGGAGGACCTCCTCTTCGCTAAACTATGCGGCTAAGTGGAAGGTTTTTCGTCGTTGGTGTAGGGATCATTCTGTAGATATATTTGATCCCTCTATACCAGACATTGCAAACTTTCTAGTATACTTGTTTGACGAAATCAAACTGCAGCCTGTTACTATAAAGGGTTATAGATCTATGTTATCTGATACCTATGCACATCATGGTAGTTTACAAATTGGATCTAATGTCTCTTTATCGAAGTTGGTTAGAAACTTTTCGATAAATAGACCCAGAACTCTTAGATTAATTCCTAAGTGGAATTTAGCTTGGGTTCTCCTTAAATTGAAGGAAAAGCCATTTGAACCTCTTGGGACAGTAGATTTCAAATTCTTATCTTATAAGACAGCTTTTCTCTTAGCTTTCTCTTCTGCCAGAAGAGTCAGTGAGCTTCATGCACTATCGGTGGATGATTCTCATTATCGTAGTGTTGGGAACACTATCACCTTCACTACTAATGTGGGTTTTTTAGCTAAGAATCAGGCTCCTAATAAATATCCGGAACCTATTGTTATTAAGGCTCTTCCGTCTTCTGACGGGCGTAGGCCTTTACTCTGTCCTGTTAGAGCACTACGTATCTATAAACAGAGATCTCAGTTTATCAGAAAGGGACGGAAACGTTTCTTTCTGTCTTTGATGCCTAATAGAAAGGACATTTCAGTCCATTCTATTGCTAGATGGATTCAGTTAACTATCCGTACTGCTTATGAAGATTTATCTTCTTCTCAGCAGTCTGTGCTTAAGATTTCTGCTCATGAAGTAAGAGCTCTTTCTACTTCCTGGGCTTATGCTAATAGTGTTGCTATTACAGATTTAATGAAGGCTGCTTATTGGTCTCAGCCATCCACATTTACGAATTTTTATCTCAGAAATATTGAGTCCATTTCTGGAGACCTGCATTGTTTAGGCCCGTTATCTGTTGCTCAGAATGTCGTCCACTAAACAGTTGCAACTATAGTTATGCAGGCTTTCTGTTCCGGCAGTGACTCCGTCCGGCTGCCCTCTTCGCTCTGGGCTATTTGACCCAGGGCAAGGGGAAGGGGGGGGGGGGGGGCGGGTGTTCCCTTAGGTCACCTGCTTTATAGTGAAAAGCAAGGGAATGCCTCCTCCAAGTCAGTATTTCTGAGTCGCTTCCGGGATGGTTTTAAAGTGTAATATTAATGTTTAAATTCATTCATGTCTTATTTTTAAAGTGTAGCTCGGTGTGAAGCATTTGTATATGTCAAGTGTCAAACGGGCTTTAATATACAATACTCAGACACTTTTAAATGATTATAAAGAGTCTCAATTCTCTGGACTACTTTATTTATTGGCTTGCTTTAAAAATAATTAGTATAAGGGTTATACTGGATGTTAATAGAGAACATGAATGTTATTGTGCTCAATTATTAAGGGTAGTGTATCTTTCTAATTTAATATTAAATAAGAAAGATACATGTAAAGCCTAATACTCCTTTTCTCCTTAAGGGGTTACCTCTTTACTATATAGTTGAGCTTATTGGATTTTCCTCTATGTCCTAGGCCCTCCAGCCTGTTTACTATTCAGCTAAGTCTGGGTCATTGGTACAGTATAAAAATGTTAAAAAATTTATAGTAATTTATATATTTTTTATACTTACCAATGACCCAGATGGGGATGGCCCTCCCTGGAGTTGGGAACTCTTGCCTCCCCGCTGAGTACATAGCGCTGACCAGGCACTGCCAGTAAGAATGATAATTGGCGCCAATTTCGGGACGACTGCGTCACTGCGCATGCGCAGTAGAGGCGTAGTATGGAGGTCCTTTAGGACATGATTTCTTTTTGTTTTGGATGCAAATTTTGGGGATTGGGGGGCAAAATTTGTGTTTGGCCCTGGTTTTGTTGGAGTTAGCACCAGCTAAGTCTGGGTCATTGGTAAGTATAAAAAATATATAAATTACTATAAATTTTTTAACTTTCCTGCCGTGGTTTACAGTGTTTGTAGTCCCTCTTCACTCTCGGCTAATAAAACTGTGTCATCAGCAAAGAATAGCCCTGGGATTTTTATCTCTAGAACACTGCCCCCTGCTACGCTTGCAATTAGCACATAAGACCTTTGTCAGTAGTCCTTTGGAACCATTTTTAGCTCAACTTTGGTGAAGCCAAATTTGAGGTATTGTCATCGCCTGTTGTCCGTCCGTCCGCCTGTCCATCACGCCGTCAACAAGGCTCGGGCTAGAGGCCGTATTTATGAACCGATCTTTACAAAACTTCTTGGGTACCTTTGTTATCACCGTGGAACGAGAACGAGTGTTTTGGGGTCCGGTCCGAAATTCAAGACACCTGCTGGCAGCAATTTTGTACAAAATTAGGTGCAATCAGATGTTTGTGCAGAACTTCCATATGAAAGCTCTGATTTGAATAATTTTTTGTATGCATGTTTAGTACCATGGGATACATCACATATATTACAGGTTTTTTCTCGTGCGTAAATTATGCAAATTAGACTAACTTTGATTTATTTAGTGTTACTTTCAGCACTGTAAGTGCAAATGCCAATACGGCTCGGGCTGGAGGCCATTTTTATGAACCGATCTTTACAAAACTTCTTGGCTACTTTTGTTATCACCGTGGGATGAGAACGAGTGTTTTGGGGTCCAGTCTGAAATTCAAGATGGCCACTGGCAGCCATTTTGTACAAAATTAGGCGCAATCAGATTTTTGCGCAGAATGTCCATATGAAAGCGCTGATTTGAATAATTTTTTGTGTGAATGTTTAGTACCATGGGATACATCACATATAATACGGGTTTTTTCTTGTGCATAAATTATGCCAATTAGACTAACTTTGATCTATTTAGTGCCACTTTCAGCACTGTAACTGCAAATGCCAATACGGCTCGGACTAGAGGCCGTACTTATGAACCGATCTTTACAAAACTTCTTGAGTACCTTTGTTATCACTGTGGGACAAGAACGAGTGGTTTTGGGTGCGGTCCAAAATTCGAGATGGCTGCCAGTGGCCATTTTGTACCGAAATTAGGTCCAATCAGTTTTTTGTACGCAACTTCTATGCGGCTCAGGCTAGAGGCTGTGTTTATGAACCGATCTTTACAAAACTTCTTGGCTACCTTTGTTATCACCGTGGGACGAGAACAAGTGTTTTTGGGTGCAGTCTAAATTTCAAGATGGCCACCAGCAGCCAGTTTGTACCAAAATTAGTTCAATCAGTTTTTTGTACAGAACTTCTGTATGAAAGTTCTGATTTGAATAAATTTTTTATGATTGTTTAGTAACATGAAATACATCACATATAATACATGTTTTTTTCTCATGCAGAAATTATGCAAATTAGATGAACTTTGATTTATTCAGTGCTACTTATACACTGTAAGTGCGCATGTCAATACGGCTAGGGCTGGAGGCTGTATTTATGAACCGATATTCACGATACTTCTTGGGCACCTTTGTTATCACCTTGGGACAAGAACAAGTGTTTTTGGGTGCGGTCCGAAATTCAAGATGGCTGCCGGCGGCCATTTTGTACCAAAATTAGTGCAATCAGTTTTTTGTACAGAACTTCTGTATGAAAGTTCTGATTTGAATAAATTTTTGTATGAATGTTTAGTAACATGGAATACATCACATATACTACGGGTTTTTTTCTTGAGCAGAAATTATGCAAATTAGATGAACTTTGATTTATTCAGTGCTACTTATACACAGTAAGTGCACGTATCAATACGGCTCTGACTGGAGGCTGTATTTATGAACTGATCTTCACAAAACTTCATGGGTACCTCTGTTATCACCTTGGGACGAGAACGAGTGTTTATGGGTGCGGTCCAAAATTAAAGATGGCTGCCAGTGGCCATTTTGTACCGAAATTAGGTCCAATCAGTTTTTTGTACACAACTTCTATACGGCTCAGGCTAGAGGCCGTATTTATGAACCGATCTTTACAAAACTTATTGGGTACCTTTGTTTTCACCGTGGGACGAGAACGAGTGTTTTTGGGTGTGGTCCAAAATTCAAGATGGCTGCCAGCAGCCGTTTTGTACCAAAATTAGTGCAATCAGTTTTTTGTACAGAACTTCTGTATGAAAGTTCTGATTTGAATAAATTTTTGTAAGAATGTTTAGTAACATGGAATTCATCACATATAATACGGGTTTTTTTCTCGTGCAGAAATTATGCAAATTAGATGAACTTTGATTTGCTCAGTGCTACTTATACACAGTAAGCGCACATGTCAATATGGCTCGGGCTAGAGTCTGTATTTATGAACCGATCTTCACGAAACTTCTTGGGGTTCCTTTGTTATCACTTTGTGACAGGAACGAGTGTTTTGGGGTGTCTTTGTTATCACTGTGCTATGAGAACAAATATTTTTGGGTTCAGTCAGACCCACTCTGGGACTCAAAGATTTCTTTTCTAGTTTAGCATCTAACTGTCACCCCACCTTTACAATACTTTATCTATATACTTGTTACAGGCTACGGTCAGCATTTATGTACAGACCGTTACAATACTTTAATGTACCTTCATTATCAGGTCATTACCTAGATGTCTGTCATTGCTGTGTCACATACTATACATGTACATGTCTTAAACAAGTTGAGCTACAGTGTCATCGACACTTTCATTGTAGTGAGGTTTCCCAGATTGAATACACTCTGCATATCTCTGTAGAGTGCTTTCACAATACCAACAAAACTTCTTCCGAATTCCGAAGGACATTCCGAGTTAGATAGTGATCACAATCTAATAACATTAAGTTTTAAGGGAAACAGAATAGCAAAACAAAGGGTGGTCTTTAAGGACATTTGGAAACTGGAAAAAGAAGCATACTAGGGGGCACTCTGAGGAGAATTTAAAATGAAAGCTAGAAAATGTGTCAACTGGAGATAATGTTCAGGAGTTGGCCAATTCAATTGTGAGGAGTTTAAAAGATGCTGGGAAGGGAGGGATAGGGAGAATTAGAGTGATGGCATAGGAACTAGGATATAGAATAAATAATGAGCGCAAACAAGCAATAAAAGGAGGAAGAAAAAATGTGCTGCATTTAGGAATGAAAACTTAAATAGGTAAATGATACAGCCATAAAAAGTGCCAAAGAAGTATATGAGGCGGCAAGAACAAAGATCAATATAATCAGGGACAAAAATAAGGGTGGGGTGGGGGGGGGGGGGGGGGCAAGCTCCAATATATTGTGCTTTTTCTGCACTAATTGTGACAGGACTTCTAGTTTCAACTGTACTATATACAAATTTTCTTCAACATCAAAGTCCCATATGTGACTTGGTGAGACTGATGTCCCAAAATCAGACCAATATACAAGCCTGGAAATAGGCAGACTGTCACCTGTAGAATGAGGTCCCCAGAGGGTGAATTTGGTGGTACTGCCCTGCACAGCAGGGTAGTATCACAAAAGATATCCTCTGTGAACCTCAATCTGAATCAAGGTCTCAGGCCTAAAGAGATAGAGGTTCCCAGAGGATAAATTGTATGGTATAGCATCAGCAAATTCCTCCTCTGGGGACCAGATTCTGCACATGACAGATTGCTTATTTCCAGGCTTGCCAATATAAAGGCCTGTATTAGCTCAATTCCAGAGAAAGGATTAAAGATAGAATTTTGTTTTGTAATTTTATTTTTGTATATGCAGGCTGTCATGAATCGGAAGCCCAAAGAAGCTACACAACTTGCTTTGGAACACTTTGACATGTTCTACAAACCAGTCTATCAAAAACTGTGGCCGAAAGTTAGAGAAGCATTATTGACAAATAACAAGTATTGCGCCTTAATAAATAATTTTGGGAATGAGGATGATGCTGAAGAGATGTTGATTGACAAAGGAGCACATGATATCATAAAAGCTGCAGCAGTGTCATATGAAAAATTAACACCATTATTGACCCAGTGTTATCAACCTCTCCCACTGGACATTAATGACAGTACGAATTATGTTGGAGGATTTCAGGATCCTAATGGTGATAGTATGCTCGATGAAAACCAGACCTGCTTCAAAGACAAGACCAAATATATCTTTAATAGAGACTCTGTCAATGATTTTAGTGAAGAAAATAAATCTAAAGAAGCTGATAATAGTTTTCCGAATGACAGTGTTGAAGTTAAAAGTGCCAACACCACAGCTGATTTTTCACCAACAGAGAGATTAAACAGAGATTATGACTATGATGAAAAGTACCGTGATTTATATTCATTTGTTCCAACAAAAGCTGTTTACTCGAGTGCAGACCTTCTACAGAGAGAAGTTATAGAGAAGAGTACTTTTAACCCCATGGATATTCCAATATCCATTGTTGCCTCCCCCAAAATTGTCTTCCCTGAAAGATTACATGCTTATGCATTTCCTAGAGGGGACTCAACAGAATTTCCTCCTTCCAAAGCAAACAGTGTTGACATCCTCAGTAAGTTGAATATGTATTTATTATTTATTGGGATTTAACGACACTTTCGACAGCCAGGGTCAACAAGTGTCTGACATTTTTACAGGTGGAGGAAGCCAGAGAACCTGGGGAGAAGCACCGAGCAGTGGCTAACAACTGTCAGTCTTTCCACTGTACTAACTCCTCACAAACAGGGTTAGCATTGGTTGAAGACAAGTGCACCATCAGCGTGCTATGCCGTAGTACACAGCATCACCATGCCCCCACATGGGCAATCAGGATTAAGTGCCTTGCCCAAGGACACATATAGAATAAACGAATAGTGTTTTGAAGTAAAAGATTTATTCTACGAGTAGGATTAAGAATGAAACCGACGAGCCTCTGGCGAGTCGGTTTCATTCTTAATTCTACGAGAAGAATAAATGTTTTACTTGAAAACACTATACGTTTATTTTGTTTATCACATAAATCTTCTACAGGGCAGTCGCATCAAAATCATGCTATAATTTGCTGCAAAACACAGTGAGAAGTGAGGAGCACATTGGTCGAATTTGATCGACCGGCAAAATTGGCAAAAATAAACAAGGCGCAGTAATGCATTTCTGTCTAAAAATAATTTCCCTACAAACTTGAGCTAAACTTGCAAAAATACTTTATTATATGTGCAGTGGGTGGTGTTTTCTACTGGCATTGTGTAATACTTTCAAAAAGATTTAAAGAAATCAACTATCGAACTATTAATTATGCTAGACAAATGTGGTAGAGGCCATAGGTCAACAAGTCCGTCGCTACTAGGGGAATAAATCCTTTCAGTGTTAAACCAATGGGGAAAATTTATCACCCTACTAGGTGAATAAAGCAAAAATTTATCCAAGGCCTTTATTGTTCAAATAAACGGCCATTTATGGGATAAAACACAGTTACCCCTGGCAAGGATCAAACTGTGGAACTTTTGGCTTGAAGTCTAGTGCCGCAGCCACTGAGCCACTGCACTCCCAAGTTGAATATCAGAAATATATTGGAGCTGCTCTCATAGAAGAATTGGTAGTATATAAGAACTCCCTGTTACTCACTTTACAATGTGTTTTGGAAAGGTTGCCTTAACTGGTGACTATTTATTTATTTATTTATTTATTGGGATTTAATGAAACTTTCATATCCAGGGTCCCCTTGTGTCAGCCAGTTTTACGGGTGGAGGAAGCCAGAGTACCTGGAGAGAACCACTGAGCAATGGCAAGCAACTGTCAGTCTCCCACACATACCACTGCTGGGTGATTCTTTCTAGGTTCTCCAGCTTCCTCCACCAGTAAAACTGTCTGACACAATGTGACCCTGGCTGTCAAAACTGTCGTTAAACCCCAATAAAAACAAAACCAAATTATCATTGAAAGAGAAATGACTGAACAATTTTTAGCTCAACATTGGTGAAGCCAAATTTGAGGTATTGTCATGGCCCGTCATCCATCTGTCCGTCCGTCTTGCCATACACACGGCTAGAGGCCGAATTTATGAACCGATCTTTATGAAACTTCTTGGGTACCCTTGTTCACTATGGGACGAGAACAAGTGTTTTTGGGTCCGGCCTGATATTCAAGATGGCCACTGGCAGCCATTTTGTACAAAATTAGGTGCAATCAGATTTTTGCGCAGAACTTCCATATGAAAGCACAGATTTGAATATTTTTTGTGTGAATGTTTAGTACCATGGGATACATCACATATAATACAGGGTTTTTTCTTGTGCATAAAGTATGCCAATTGAACTAATTTTGATCTATTTAATGTTACTTTCAGCACTGTAACTGCAAATGCCAATACGGTTCGGGCTAGAGGCCGTATTTATGAACCGATCTTTACAAAACTTCTTGGGTACCTTTGTTATCACCGAGGGACAAGAACGAGTGGTTTTGGGTGTGGTCCGAAATTCAAGATGGCCACCAGCAGTCATTTTGTACTTTAGTTAGTGCAATCAGTTTTTGTGCAGAACTTCTGTATGAAAGTTCTGATTTGAATAACATTTTGTATGAATGTTTAGTAACATGGAATACATCACATATAACACAGGTTTTTTTCTTGTGCAAAAATTATGGAAATTAGATGAAATTTGATTTATTCAGTGCTACTTATACACAGTAAGTGCACTTGTCAATACGGCTCGGGCTAGAGTCTATATTTATGAACCGATCTTCACGAAACTTCTTGGGTACCTTTGTTATCATCTTGGGACGAGAACGAGTGTTTCTGGGTGCGGTCCAAAATTCGAGATGGCTGTCGGTGGCCATTTTGTACCGAAATTAGGTCTAATCAATTTTTTGTACACAACTTCTAAATGGCTCAGACTAGAGGCTGTATTTATGAACCGATCTTTACAAAACTTCTTGGGTACCTTTGTTATCACCGTGGGACGAGAACAGTGTTTTTGGGTGCAGTCTAAAATTCAAGATGGCCACCAGCAGCCATTTTGTACCAAAATTAGTGCAATCAGTTTTTTGTACAGAACTTCTGCATGAAAACACTGATTTGAATAAATTTTTGTAGGAATGTTTAGTAACATGGAATACATCACATATAATACGGGTTTTTTCTCGTGCAGAAATTATGCAAATTAGAAGACCTTTGATTTGTTCAGTGCTACTTATACACAGTAAGTGCACATGTCAATACAGCTTGGGCTAGAGTCTGCATTTATGAACCGATCTTCACGAAACTTCTTGGGGTACCTTTGTTATCACCTTGTGACAGGAACGAGTGTTTTGGGGTGCCTTTGTTATCACTGTGCTATGAGAACAAATATTTTGGGGTTTAGCCAGACCCACTCTGGGACTCAAAGCTTTCTTTTCTAGTTTAGCATCTAACTGTCACCCCACTTTTACAATACTTTACCTATATATTTGTTACAGGCTACGGTCAGCATTTATGTACAGACTGTCACAATACTTTACGTGTACTTTTGTTATCAGGTCATTACCTAGATGTTTGTCATTGCTCTGTCACATACTATACATGTACATGTCTTAAACAAATTGAGCTACAGTGTCATTGACACTTTCATTTATATTTTCCTACAACATACTTCATTATAGGAATACATATATACCAGTGATGGAAATCTAACACAGGCAATTTATTTGCACATCTACCTCTTTTGCAATTTTAATCCTACATAAGCTTTTTTCTGCGTTCCTAGATTCAGGCATTAGTGACATCGCTGGTATCTCATACACTCCGATAGCTCAGTTCGCAAAGGGTAAAACAGAAGCATTAAGCCAGCATTTGATCTTGAACCTTCAAAAATGTAAATTTAGGCTACTGTGTCTATTCCGTCTAGGGCGAGTCGAGCTGTTAATCATTCCTGCTGGGCTATCAATTAACGGTGATTTCCAAAATCATATTTTTATCTGTTCTCACGAGGAGAATTGTTTGAATTTTCACAAAGCCCTTTCCACTCATATGGGCAATTGAGCAAGAAGTTCTGCATGGAATCAAGGGAGAACTTCTTCATCAATTGGCCCATACTGGAATAGAGGGAATTTAAAATAGAAACATATGTTCAACAGCAGTTTGTTGTCAATGATTGGCTTGAATGCATTCCATTGGAGAACAGACACCATTTAGTTGGCATGAACACTGTAGAGGATGTTTATGAAGCAAAGCAATGAAAAAATAGTTCAGGAGTGCATATTGCTCGCCTAAGCAACTCCCAGGAGAGTGTCCTTTGTCACCCTGGATTTATCATAAACCCAAGCCTGATATACACGTACTACTAATATTTTTATACGACAACCAATGGCCCAGTGTAGCTGGTGCTAACTCAAATTAATCCAGAGCCAAACATAAATTTTTCTCCCCAATCCCTCAAATTTGCATGCAAAACCGAAAAAATTAAGTCCTAGATGGTCCTCCATACTTTTGAGATTTGCGCATGCACAGTATCCAGGAAGGTACTGAAATTGCATTGGCGCAAACCATCATTCTTTGTTTGGCCCTAAAGTCAGCAACAATGAACTGACATCTGTGCTTTTAAATCTCCTTTTTTGAGGATGCCAGACACAAATCAATGGTAAAATTGGTGGATCCAAGGCTGGAAATGGATGATGGAAGTGAACAACAGTGGTTGGAAATGTTCAGGGCTGTAACTTTATAATAATTATAAAAATTATTTCATGTTTCCCAATTTCGGGACAAATGCCTGATGTCATCATTCTTGCTAATGATTTATCCACTGTTTGTTAAGTGTTCCTTCCCTATCCTCCTTTCAGCCCTCTTGTTAAACTCCTAAGCTTTTTGTCTGTTTTTTATCGAATTTTTTCTATTAAATGTCCTGGGAGTTTAACGTGTATTACAGAATGTTTATTTTGTTTATACCAATGGTTACATCCTCACCCTTGGGGTGTTTGGTCATTTTGGTCTTGCCTCTTCTATCCGATGTATCGTTTTTTCTTCGTATGAAGATCTAGCTTTATATCTGGTAGCATTGAAATCTGTTACTGACTTTGGGCTTTTTTTCTGGGTCTGATGTCTTGTTTCCGGTTTTTCTTTTGACGTTGTTTACATTGGCAACATCCTTAAATATATGTAGTATTTAGATATTATACTACTCTATCGGGATGCCCTTGGGCTCGTTATGTTCGCTGTGGGAACTTACTGCTCTAAATGCAAGGCAAGGAAATCTTCCTCAAATTTACATGCTTGTTGCCTTGCATTCTGAAAAATGCAGGAGGGCAAAAAATCGCTCTCCTCAATCAGCTTAGGAGAGCAATTAGCTTTACACAGCATTTTAAGTATCCAATTGAACGAACTTATTGAAACTGAAACCAACAGACTACATCAGTGATTTTATTAACTTTACTAAGGTAAAGCGAAATCTCTTAGACATCTAGATGTCTCACTCAACAACCAAACACACACTTGACAAGACCTGTGTGTGTGCCCAGACTTGTTGCCCAAGAAAGTCATACGCCTACCACTACCACTTTTAACCCCCAAGGGGGTTGAAGGTGGTAGTGGTAGGCGTATGACTTTCTTGGACAACAGGTCTGCTTGAATCTACAGTCACATCCTGGTGCAAGTGCTTCAAGTGACAGGATAGTAGTAATGGTAGTATATTATAGTGTCAATATTCCTTGAAAAATTACCCCTTAAACTGTGATGTCAGTTGTTGAACTTGAAACTGACAGAAAAAAATATTGCTGTGACCCATTTTGCTTCAAATGATTGCAACTGTGTTTGGGTATGGTTGCGGCCATGACCTTTTCCCAACAAATCACTTTCAAAATAAAATTACGTGATGTTATGTGACTTCGAAGTTAAATTACATTTTTGCTTTACAACAAAAATTTAATGTGAGCATAATACATGTAATCTCAATCATCCCAGACCAAAATATATAGGAGGGCAATTTTTCGCTCTCCTTAATTCTTTCAGGAGGGCAGTAAGGAGAGCTAAAAAATCGCTCTCCTGAAATTGCCAAGCCTGCCAAGCCTGGATGTACTCCTGCAGATTCTTGTCCTACATGTGTGAAATGGGATGACTAACGTTGGAGACAGGTGTCACGGTACATTATTGGCAGTGAGATGCTTATGCCAGTGAGTGCTCTCACCGCAAGATAATTTGAGTTTTTTAGTTTTTTTTTCAGAGGAACAAGAACATGGTGATGGTATTCCCACCAAAAGTGTGCTACCGTCGTCACTCTCAGATGAACAAACATAGCTAGCTGCAAAGGTGCTCATGAATATAAAGCAATGGATAAGGCCTCTAGTTAGAGTTCTTAATCCCTTGCAGGCAGCTAGCTCGACCGGTGAAGTGGTTACTCCATCCATGGGAGCCGTGACACCAGGTAGGTGCATTGCGGTCAAAGGTAGTGTAGAATTGGGTAGAGCGAGCACCTTAAAAACAAAAGCTCACCCAGCGATGATGGAAATAGGGAGGAAGCCAGCAGGTTTCTTTTCAGGAGGCTTGGTTAGGTCTGACAAGGCCACGAGCGAGAGAGGTCCCTCTCTAACCCAACAACATCTGGGGCCAGAGGTTGTTTTGAGAAGCTTGCACGAGCCAGAGCATACGTCCACACCTGCCATTCGGGACGCTCCATTTGAACTGCAGCCGGTTTCGGCTACAGTCACGGTTTCCTCCACTATGATTCATAAGCACACACGACCGCATCCTAGCTACCCTACTTCGGATATCCAGCAGCTGCGTGAAGACGGAGCCACTCTTCTCCCGTGAAGTCAGACCATCCGGTAGCTAGGGAACTGAGGCTTCAATCATCGGGACGTTCGGAGAAGAGTTCCATCTCCGGAATGCTGTCCCAGGAGCAGCAAGCAGCTAAAAACAGAAAGCCGTTGCTCCTCAAGCATCGGTGACTGACTTGCTGTCGCAGATTGCGCAGCTGATCGCAGCATCCCAGCAAGTGCATGAGCGGCCTCCTGCAGACTCCGGAAGTGAACTGTTGGATGGTGCTGGGTCGGTCCAGTTGTCTGCACACGCAGATGCGATGGATTCACAGCTGATTCTGTCGGATGGTGAAAGGGATAAGGAAGAGGATTCCCCTTCACTTTCGAAACAACATATGGTAGCGATGGAATTTATCCATCAGTATTATCTTGAATTTGTTCCACTAAATCAGCAAGCTGCGACAATAAGGGAGAAACCGCTGGCATCTTTAGACAAAGACTTTATATGGAGGAAACAAGAAGTTCTTTCTTTTCCGGTTCAGTCTAGACAGGTGTCGCAGGCCTTCGGCCATGCCGACAACACCATATTTAATCTCTCTGGTGTAAGGAAGAAAGGTGGTTTCTTATCAACATCTTCCATAAATATACCGATCCTTGAACCACGTTCATTTAAAATGGTTGGAGAAGATGTTCAGAGAGCTCCTCTGCATTTAGATGAGCAGGCCGGGGATTTAGATATAGCCCTACCTGCTTCATTCAATATTTGCTCGGATGTGATGGAATCTTATATTTCATCAAATAGAGCGAATTTGGATGCAATGTCCTACGAAGATCACCTTACCAGAACTATGGTGCAACGTCTAAATAGGAAGGAATTTGAGGACATTTGTACCTTGCTTAGAGTTCTTTCCAGGGCAGTCATGTATGCCACATATAACTCCGCCCTGACAGTGGCAAATCTGGAGTTAATCAGACGTGATGCTGCCCTTGCGTCGTCATCACTTATAGATGACAAGATGAAAAGCTCTCTCCGTGTCGCTCCGGTCTCCGGACATACTCTGTTTGATGACAAGCCTTCATAGTCTATGAACAGGCTACTAAGAAAGCTTCCAGTGCTCTGCTTTTGAAGTGGGCGTCTCAGCAACATGATCCAGCAGACTAGGGTAAGCGAGGACGTTCTAAATCCAAATCATCAAAACTCCTCACGAGGGTTCAAGAAACCCTCATACATTTCCTCCGGAGGTCGTCACTACAGCGACTCAGGAATGGGGCATAAGTCTGATCAGGATTATCGGTCAGACGCCCCTAAGCTGACGGGACAAGGATCTTCGCAGGGAGGACATAGTTTCTCCTCCCATAAGCCTCGCAAGTCCTACAGGTGATGGTCAAGATCTCTATTGCTTTCTAGTTGGTGGAAGTTTATCAAACTTCACGAGAAACTGGATAGCAGTCACGGAAGATCAGTGGGTGAAAAGTGTAGTCTTGAAAGGCCTACGCCTATCATTCTGAGCAAAACCCCCACTACAATAGAGGTCGTCAAGAATCAAAATTCTCAAGGCTTTTACAGTCACCTGTTCCTCGTAATGAAGCCAGACGGCTCGTTCTGTCTGGTAATAGACTTGAGCTGATAAACAAGTTAATCGTGGCTCTAAAGTTCTATATGGAAACCATTCGGTCGGTAATAGCGAGCATTCGAGTGAACGACTATGCGGCAAGCATAGATCTAAAGGACGCTTACTTTCATGTCCTGGTACATCCGGCATTCAGAAAGTACCTGTGGTTTGCCGTGCAAGGAAGGGTTTATCAGTTCAGAGCAATGTGTTTTGGTCTGAACCGGGCTCCTTGGGCTTTTACTCGAATAATGAACTCGGTAATGTCATACTTCTGAGCTCATTCATCTGCCGTAACATCGGCTTACTTGGATGACATTCTTCAGAGATACGGCAACAGAATTATTCTTTAGAATGATGTTCAGAGTTTGCTACAATTGCTCCGACGTCTTGGTTTCATAGCAAATGAGAAAAGTCGGATCTAGCTCTGTCCAAATCGTTCACTCACTTTCGAGACTCACTACAATCGGGTTCGTCTGCCATTACCCAGAGCAAAATTAGTCAGTTGTTATGCTCATTTTTGTCCAAACTCAGATGCAATAACAGTGAGGGAGTTCATGCGACTGATGGGGCTGTGCGGAGTGGCTGCGGATCTTATTCCAATGGGCCATCTGCGCACGCGTCCCCTTCAGATATTCTTTACTCAGAACTGGAGTGTGAAGACACATTCGCTCGAAACCAGTATTGTTTTAATGGACCTAGTAAAACAAAAGGTTCAGATTTGGGCAGATCTCCAGTGGTTAACTCAAGGAGTTCTGCTTCAATTGCCAGATCCGGCTTTCACGATTAAGACAGATGTGAGTCAGATGGGCTGGGGCAGAACCCTAAGTCCTGCAGACTTGAAGTGCCAGGGTCTTTGGGACTCTGGGTTCCTAGTGAAGCACATAAACATCAAAGATATGATGTCAATATGGCTAGCACTACAACATTGGATTTGCCTAATAGCGAACGTCCATGTTCAAATTCTGTCAGACAATTCAACAGTAGTTGCTTACCTCAGGAACCAAGGAGGCACTCACTCGATTCCATTATACAAATTAACGGAGACGATTCTTCTATTCGTTCTGAATCATCACATTCATCTATCAGTCTGTCATATACTGGGTCGTCTGAACATATTAGCAGACTCGCTCTCTTGGAAAGGTCGCATGTTGCCATCGGAGTGGACTCTCAACAAGCGAATATTCAGGCAGATTTGCTACCTGTGGGATCGTCCCATGATAGTTCTTTTTGTGACACACCTAAACAATCAGTTCGTGTCACCATGCCGAGATCATCGAGCGTGTGCAGTATATGCTCTGTCGATTTCATTTGACAGGATGATAGGATATGCATATCCTCCAGCTCCATTGATTCAGCAGATTCTGTTAAAGAACAAACAGTCTCATTGCAAAATCCTGCTAGTAGCATCTCTGTCGTCACAGAAACCTTGCATCAATCTTCTCAGGTGACTGTTATGGGACGTTCCCCGGAAGCTTCTTCCACAAGAGGATCTTCTTTATCAGGGGAAGTCCCGCGCACTGCATCACAACCTGGAAGGTCTCAACCTTCACGTATTTGCGGTGTGCAGTCGTTCTTGCACGGAAAACATTTTACAGGACGAGCAGTGGATGCGATTTCTAACTGTAGGAGGACCTCCACTTCGTTGAATTATGCAGCGAAGTGGAGGGTTTTCTTCCATTGGTGTAGGGATCAGTCGATAGACATATGCGATCCATCCATACCACATATTGCCATTTTCCTGGTCTACTTGTTTGACGATCTCAAACTGCAGCCTGTCACTGTTAAGGGCTATAGGTCTATGTTATCAGATACTTATGCTCATCATGATGCATTGTAACTTGGCTATTGGATCAGATACTTTTTTATCCAAGCCAGTTAGAAATTTCTCTATTAATAGACCTAGAACCCTCAGATTAATTCCTAAGTGGAATTTGGCTTGGGTTCTGTTGAAGCTCAAAGAAGCTCTTTTTGAGCCGTTAGACATTGTAGAGTTCAAATTCTTGACCTATAAAATGGCGTTTCTCTTAGCCTTTGCATCTGCTAGAAGAGTCAGTAAACTTCATGCATTATCTGTTGATGAATCTCATTACCGAAGAATGGGCAATACCATTACCCACACTATGGAAGTGGGATTTTTGACTAAGAATCAGATTCTAGATAAGCGGCCGGGCCCTATTGTCATTAAGGCCTTACCATCCTCGGATAACCGTAGACCTTTGCTGTGTCCAGTCAGAGCAATGTGCATTTATAAACGTTGATCAGCTTTTATTAGAAAGGGAAGAAAACGTTTCTTTCTTTGATTCCTAACAGAAAAGATATTTCTGTTCATTCTGTCGCTAGATGGATGCAATTGGCAATACGCATTGCCTACGAATATCTATCTTTGGATCAACGTTCTGTCAATAAGATTTCAGCTCACAAGGTTAGAGTACTGTGCACTTCTTGGACTTATTCTAACAGTATAGCCATTTCTGATCTCATGAAGGCTGCTTACTGGACACAGCTCTCTTTATTTACCAAGTTTTACCTGAGAAATTTATCTCCGGTGACCTTAGATCTTTGGGTCCTCTTTCTGTTGCTCAGAATGTTGTCCACTAATGTTACATCTATAAGGTCTTTAGGCAGTCTGTTCCAGCACTGATGCTGTTCTGCTGCCCTCTTCGTTCTGTGGAATTTTACCCCAGAACAAGGAGAGGGGGGTGGGAAAGGTTTTTCCCCTTATGATTATCTGAAAAGCAAGGGAATACCTCCTCCAGTGACAGTTGTCCTGCTTTGGTGCTGGGGTGTTTTTAATGTGTAGCTCAGTGTGAAGCAATAACTATGTCTCATTTATGTACTGTTTTTAAAGTGTAGCTCACTGTGAAACATTTGTATATGTTACGTGTCAAACAAGCATTAATATACAATCCTTGGGCACTTTTAAATGAGTATAAAGAGTCTCATTCTCTGGACTATCTTTGTATATTAGTTTTCCTTCACCGAATTAGCATAATGGGTTATGCTGGCATTAAATGGAGAATTATATATTATGTAATACTCAATTACATTGTTGGTGTTATGCCTTTCTCTTTTCCCGTAAAAGAGAAAGACATACATAATTCCTATCTTCTCCTATTCTCTTGCAGGAACTATCCTTTACTGAAGAGAGAAAGACATACATAATTCCTATCTTCTCCTATTCTCTTGCAGGAACTATCCTTTACTGAAGTAATTGAAAGATTGGATTTTCCTTCAAGTCCTAGGCCCTCCAGCCTTTTTACGATTCAGCTAGTCTGGGCCATTGGTTGTGTGGTATAAAAATATGATAAATTTTAAGTAATTTGTATATTTTTTATACTTACCAATGGCCCAGACGGGTATGGCCCTCCCATGAGTGGGCACTCATACCTCCCCGCTGTTTATAACATTTAACAGGCATCTGTAGAAAGAATGATGGTTGGCGCCAATTTCGGTACCTTCCTGGATACTGCACATGCGCAGATCTCAAAAGTATGGAGGACCATCTCGGACTTAATTTTTTCAGTTTTGCATGCAAATTTGGGGAATTTGGGGCCAAATTTGTGTTTGACCCTGGATTAATTTGAGTTAGCACTAGCTAGTCTGGGCCTTTGATAAGTATAAAAAATAAACAAATTACTTAAAATTTATCATTTTTTGGTGAGTACTTTATTTCTTTTATATTTTGGTTGGATTGAAAACTAGATCTCCAAAGTTTTGCAAATGTGATTTGTTTTACAGAATAATACCACAGTACATGTAACTTGACATTTTGGACTGGTCACTTTAAAAAAACTACTTAAAATAGAACATGGACTGTACAAGGAGAAGTCAGATCTAGTATTCAACAGGTTAACCTGTTTCACAGCTGGCTAATGGGGAGCAATAACAAGTAATAGCTCATGGTGACTAGTGCTGTCACGATTAATCTATTATTCGACTGTTGATCGGTCACGGCGAAATCGATTAGTATTTTTCGTTGTCGAATAATCGGTAAATTGTATCCCGTTCTAGACGTTTAATAATTAAAAGAAAATTTGATGAAAAAACTATTGTTTCTAAAGGTAAAGAGTTAAGAACATCGATGTTAAACCCCCAAGACGCTGTTGGAAGCAATAGTCTTCCAGGTACATTCATCAAAGCTTTGATGTTCTGAACTTTTGAACCGTCAGTGTAATAATCAAGACCGGTCGGCAGTTGCGAAGTTCGCAACTGCCGACTGGTCTTGATTATTACACTGACGGTTCAAAAGTTCAGAACATCAAAGCTTTGAATGCACCTAAAAAGGATCGTCTTCGTTGTTTCCTTGAGGTAGGTCAACTGACTTGAACTTCATTTTTATCGACTTCAAAGAGAGGGAGATGAGGGGGGGTCATTTAGGAACGATTAATCGTTGATTATTTGCGACGACTAATCGATTCCTAAATTAAAAAATCTTGACAGCCCTAATGGTGACAAGTACCAACAGTTTTGAGACTGTCATCATATACTCGGCACCTGACACAGGGATTACAATCAAATAGTATGGTGTACATGTGCCATTACACCTACAAACCATGAATATTTTTGTTAAAAGAGCAGTCTATACCCATGGCATCTGGTGCATGTTAATCTATTATATAAATGAGGGGTGGGGGTGATTCTGTGACTGTAATTCCTGATTACACCTACAAACCATGAATATTTTTGTTTAAAGAGCAGTCTATACCCATTCCCCGTGGGAACCCCGGGAAGTAAGCAGCACTTGTTTTCTGTGGTAAACCAGTTCCGCTTTACTAGTAAAATAGGACCCAGTCACCAATGCTTGGGGTGAAAGTCCTCTAAAATGGGCAACATGTTGATCAACGATTGACTAAACTTGACTTCATCTCCATGTTGTGTCACGATTAGCCATAGTGCATAAATATGTGACGTTAACCACCAACAAACAAACAAACAGTCTATACCCATGGCATCTGGTGCATGTTAATCTATTATATACATGAGGGGTGGAGGTGATTCTGTGACTGTGATTCCAGCTAGAAATTGATATGCAATGCAGCTAGAAATTTTCCCTTGCATGGGCCGGGCTACCTATCATGGGCTGTGTCAGCCTGCTTGTTGTACATAACCCACATTGTAAATTTCAAACTCTTTCCTGCCAAATAATAGTGATGTTACTTTGACTAATTTGGAAAACAATGTTGACCATCACTATTATTTGGCGATAAGACATGGAGTGAAAATACCATCACCATCAGCTGTCACTATTATTAATTTCTACAGAAGATGCATGCCATCACTCTCATTCTTCCATCACTACTACTTGGCAGGTGAGAGCATGTAGATTTGATCAAAATCTTGTCTTGTTATCGATTATTGGAAAGCTGTCTATAAGATGGAAAGTTTTCATTTGCAGGCATTTTAGTAACAGTCGACTTTATACATATTCATACTGTAAGTTTATAATTACTGGTAATTGGTGTTCCACTACAATACTGTAAAGATTAATAATTAAGGAAGCCTGAAAAAGGATTAAATTAGCTTTTTCAGAACTCCCTTTTTCAGGAAACTTCTTCCTGATTTTTTTAGCAAGAGAACACCAAAGTGGTAGTGCTATGCTTATTTACATTCGTGTAAAGGCAGTGGGTGTCGGCAAACATGTTCTGGACACAAGGCTGGGGTGGGTGGGTCAAGGGCTGGAAAAAACAAGTTTTTTATATTTCTATTTCAATTTTTTTTCCTAAGGGTTCAGTTAAGCTTAAAATGGCTTCCATTGCCTTAATCCTTTACCCAGTGCAGAGAATATCAAAATTTATTATTTTAATTACTATTTTTTTTAATTTTTAAAAAAAAATCAACAAAACCATATCATGTGACCCCTCATTGGAATGAACTCGATGAGATCGTTCCAATGAGGGGTCACATGATATGGTTTGGTTGAAATATTTTTAAAAACTTGTTTTTTTTCCATCTGCTCAGTTTGCAAATTACGCAGGCTGATGCGGGCAATTCATTAGGTAAACGGTTAATAATTATAATAGCATGTTCTTCTGGTACATAGGAACCTGTATAATACTTGAATTTACTATTATTGAACACTTTTTACTAAACCTTGAAGTCATAATAGGCATCCCCATTGGAGATGAGACTGACTTGAGACATCATGATGTAACGCTTGTGTATTGATCAGCATTGATTAAAAACAGAACTGTGAAAACTTCAAAATTAAATAACATCAAAACATCACAGCTTGATGTAAAACTAAACCCAATCTGAAATGAGGACTACTGTTCAATGTAGATATATCACTAATAAACAAGCTGGTGTGCATCTGGCCCAGTCACAATGTGGTGGTATGAAAGATTCAAAACAGTTATTCATCTCTATGACACAGTGGCCATGTTATTGTCATGCCTCAAAACAACTGAACTTGTTGTTGACTAGACCTTGTTTAGCTCATTTCCGAGAACGAGATTTTTATCTTTAATAGGTTCTGATTTCAAATTTTAACCCTTTAGGACTTTAATTATCCTGACATTCAAACATCACTGGGAACTCAGTTTCTTCAACGTTTTTCAAAATGCGACGTCAAACGTTGGAAAGTACAAATAACAAGATATTTCTCACATTAGTGATTATCTGGTTGAGGGCTAGATTATTTTTGGTGGTCTGAATTTGTTGTTCAAAACTTGTTTTATTACAAATTATTGGAGAGTGCCCATGGGCACTCTCCCATAATTTGTAATAAACCAAATTTATATAAACAAAATATTATTTGTGTTTGACTGAATATGAAATATAAGCAAGGGAAGGAAGTGTTGGCTTTTGCTCTGGTATCCTCATTTTTTGAAAGCCCTGATTGTGGCTTCTTGCACTCAACCAGTTAAGAAGTCTTGACAGCAGGATTATATTCATATTTTAAGCTGCGATAACATTTGACTCAACGGTTGTCACTGAGCACTATTCGGGAGAAAATAGGAATTGAGGTTAAGACTTTTAAAAATCGAAAAATAATAACAAAACAAATGACCACAAGGTATCAAGGCGCTGTTTGATTTTGTACGTCATAAGACATACAAAAGTGTAAACACGCTGTTTGATTTCATACGTTATAAGACGTACAAAAGTATCAAAGGGTTAAAACTAATTGCTGAGATCTCCATAATACACATTAAACTTTATCAATAATCACGGAAGATTCTAGCAGAGTCATGAAAAATGATTAAATACAGTGTTTCATATGAACCATTGTTGTGCTTCTTTTGATTGTTTGATGACTGTTTTGAATGTGAACAGACAAATCTTTACTGTGTCTACCTGTGTCAACAAGCATTCAGACCAGTGAACGAGAATACAGTCCATCATGCCTGTACTTTAACTTGACCTATCAGCAATCAGAGATTCTGATATGATTTAGGTAAATAAAAATAGATATTTTGTAACAAAAATATAATATATTTTCTCTGCCTCAGGAATGATTGATTTGGGTTTGACGTTACTTTTAACATTCATGAATATGTCAAAATCTAACAAGCTTATCAACACAGACATCTCAATATGCCAAATGAACAAATTCCTCAGAATTTGCTGCATCAGTACATTGAGATGGCTATTTGAACAGCCAGGCTCCACGAGAGGGCTGTCTGGTGTAATAGGAACTTCTCATTACCATTTGATTTTATTAGGCAGATTTCTGGAATGCATTTGCCATGCATTGTAATGCATTCTAACACATATGAATACTCATAACTTCACATAATTATGCATTATGGATAAAATCGGCATTGTGGCATTGTTTTTGCATTTTTCATTTGTTAGGTTTGATTATGGAAAAAGTACATCCTTCGAAAGCACGTGCAACTTGATTTCATGGATAGTGTATTTGGCTGGATTAGGTTACAAAAGCCTTTGTTCTACAATGGTCACTATCAAATTGTATTGGGGTGGGTGGTCAGAGAAAAAAAATTTTCAGCTTTGCGTCTGCAATGTTTTTCCTCCTCCCCCCCCCCCCCCCCCCCCCATGGCAAAGGCAAAGATTAGCATTTTAAAGTACTGCCGATGCATCCATATTTTCAACCACTGAACTGACAGGGTTTCCATGGGGCCTTTGATTCAAAGGACTAGGGGCCATTCAAGACCTTGGCAACCTAGAAAATGGGTAATGAGGCCTTGAAAAGCCTTGAATATTCACAAAATAAATTCACTGACAAAGCATAGCTATATAATTTTACATGCTACAGTTCATGAAAGCATGGTCCTAACTAGGCTCCTTTGGTTATTACCCCCTCCTCCCACAATAGCCTTGAATTTTATCAGTCCTTGTCTGCAGGACTCCTTACTGATAATATGTTGGGTTGTAACACACTGTCAGAAAGTGCTCAGAGAGCCATTTCCAGCAGTGTGTTATGTACAAACTCAAAGAACGGTTTGTTTTATTGTCATTATAAAGCAGATGCAGGCCACGAAATTTCACGCGAACGATCGTTTCGTTCGTGGGATGGTTACGCAAATCCAAAAACCCGCGAACGATGTTTCGTTCACGCAAAAAATATGACGTGAACAAAATTTTATAGTCCGAATTTTTTGTTATTCATTGATGTGTCAGTGTGCCGTGGTACCCTGATCGCCAGATAAGAAATACAACGAATGAGTATGAAGTAGAAGTGGTAGTTAGTCCTGTTGCTTGAACTTATATAGTACTGTATTTTACACATGCGATTCTAAACACAACATTTCAACATTTGTTTTCACGGACATTATGTAAGAATAGTAACTTACACCACAAAAGCGCGCAACATATCAACCATTGTGGGTTTTTCCTTGGTTGTGTTCTGTTTGATATTGGTGTAGATTCAGCGTGCTTTCCCCCTCATTATTGTTGCGTGCGAAATCGCCCCAGTTTTTTTTTTTTCTTCATATCTTATGGATCAAACAAAGGGATGTAGAGGTTGAGATTGAAGACACTAATTTTAGAATTTGGACTTAAATTGTATTTGCAGTGGCGTTGATATGGAATTGCAGAAAAATATTCAAGGAAAAACTTGATCTAACGTTAAACATTTATGTGGGCCGAAATGGCATGGGCCTGGAACACCTATGGTTGTTTCACTAACAGACTTCAACTTTTTGGTAAACACACATGCACTGGTGTTTGTTTTATTTTTTTATGAATGGCGCGGTGATCTGTCAATATTTTCTCAGCCCCAGTCGGTCTTGCATCCATTGATGTTTATCAGTGAAAGAATCTTATACTGACTCGAGCCTTCCTTTGCTAACATTGACAACACCAGCCACTGGTATTGTCTATGTCAGCAAAGGAAGGCTCGAGTCACATGCAATATTCATTGATTGCGGAATGGCTTCCACGTCACTATTCATTATTGCTCTAATTTATTACAATGAATACTAATCCCTTTAAATACTTTGTTTCTTAATGGTTTTACCATATTGGTATAAGCGTAAACCTGTACAACTTATGTCAACCACTGAATATTTCATCTCATATCTTGTTTTAATCACGTAACCTTTTGCGTAACCAATTGGTTGCGCAAAAATAATTAACGTGAACGAAACAATGGGTTATGCAAGCCCAAAACACGCGAACGAAAAATGGGTTCTGTAAATTTTTTAAATTTCATGGCCTGCAGATGGAGGTTTGAGAAGAAATAACAGATGAAAATGAAAGGCAGATCTAGTATTCCATCTTGCTATTTTCCAAAGTCTTTTTGTGAAAGTCTAGTAATGTAGGCGAAAAAAAACGGTTGACAAAATCGTTTGCTTAAATAATTTTTTTTTCTGTTAATGAAATCAAATGATTGTTCCACCAATTTGCACAGACCTGCAGATGGGTGACAGTTGTGTGTGTGTGTGGGGGGGGGGGGGGGGTTTACATGTCTACTAGGGCTGAAATGGTGGGCTTATTTACACAACTGACTAACCAAGAGCTATAACCAGACAATATCCAGTTATCCATGGCCATTAATTATTTCTCTGAATATGGGATCAAAACTATAGGAATTGGAAAGCAGAATTTGCAGAAAATATTCTGCGGTGTGTATGAATGTAGTACTCGACAACATTCGTTTGTATACATACTACAGAATAGTTTCTGCGATTACTTTCTACTCATGGAAATTGCTGATCATTAACAAAGTTTTGAACATCAAAGTCGGTTTATACACAAAACAGCTTTGAGGTGTAATCTATTCCAAAGGAGAAGTGGCAGATTTACTATGTTTTAACTGTGAAAGGATAATCGCTATTGATATCTGAGATAACTGGTTGATGGTTTTTCTAATCAGTTAGGTAGGTAACTAGTTTCAAACCAGTCATCTAGTTAACTATTTCAGTACTTATATCTACATTCTCGACTTCATGTACACATATTTGTAGGTTATTATTTAATGGATGCAGCCTCACTTCTGCCTGTAATAGCACTAGATATTCAGCATGGTGATACCGTTCTTGATCTGTGTGCTGCTCCTGGAGGAAAATCTTTAGCAATTCTTCAAATGCTGAAAATTAGTAAGTATATGATTCATCACGAGATAAATAATAATCATTTAAAAATTACTGGATATGTACTTTGAACTGGTTTGAAAACCAAATTACTTAAAATAATCTTTTTCCATGGAGGGCCAACATATTTTTACTTTCCCATAACATTTTTACATTACCACATTCACAAATTATATATATACGATTAAAAATATTCTATGTAATTTATTTTAACCCTTTACCTAACATGAAAAGCAGACGACACTTGCAAAAATAATTCTTGAATAACTAATTTTTTTTCATTTTTTGTCTCAAAAACATAGGTTATGACCCCTCGTTGGAACGAGCTCGACGAGCTCGTTCCAACGAGGGGTCATAACCTATGTTTTGGAGACAAAAAATGAAAAAAATAATGAAAATTAATTGGAGATTTTTTAGAGTAGTGCTGGCCGGTTTTGGCCGTTACATTAGGTAAAGGGTTAAAGTACCTGTTGACACTCTTGAAAGGGATGCAGTGAAGAGCTCTCCTTGTCTGTCTTGACATCTTTCTCTCTGTTTGTTTATGCTATGACCTGAACTCTAGTTAGGCCCCAAAAAGTACATCTTCAGTTTCTCAGGCCATTTTCTGTAAAATTGCTGGTGGGAGGGTGGTTAGTTATTTTATTTTTTATTTTATAATTATTTCTTTGACTTAAAAAGTTCATGTTCTTGGTTTATTTTATGTTTTAGGCCTCATAATCTGCAGAATTGCACAGGTGGTGGTGTATTTTGTCCCTTGAGTGCAAGAAGGCTTGTCAATGTGCACTCAAGGGACATATTTATCAGTTTTATTCACTTGGATAAAATATGAGTCATAAGCCATTTAATGTTTATTTTTGTTTTTCTGTCTGTTTGTTTATGCTATGACCTGAACACTAGTTAGGCCCCAAAAAGTAGATCTTCAGTTTCTCAGGCTATTTTCGGTAAAATTGCTTGTGGGAGGGTGGTTAGTTATTTTATTTTTTATTTTATAATTATTTCTTTGACACAAAAAGTTCATGTTCTTGGTTTATTTTATGTTTTACGCCTCATCTTCTGCAGAAAAGCACAGGTGGTGATGTATTTTGTCCCTTGAGTGCAAAAAGGCTTTTCAATGTGCACTCAAGGGACAAATTTATCAATTTTATTCACTTGGGTAAAATATGAGTCAGAAACCATTTAATTTTTATATATTTAGTTTGCATTGGTTATAAAAAGAGAGCATGCAGCAGCCAAAAGGACCATGTGTGAAGGCCGGAGAAAAGTTTTTTTTTATCTTTTTTAGGCCTTATCATGTTTTGATTAAGTTTGGTGTGTAATTTTATATAGATAGTATCTTGGACAAGTTTGATAAACACTATCATTCAATAAAAATTAAGGGAGTTATTGCCCTTCGTTTGTTAAATTTTGCCTGCATTTCAATTGTTTATGCAATAACTTGAAGAAGGAACCTCAGTTTCAATATATTAACATTATCTTGAACAAGTTCAAAAACCAGAGATTTCGAAAAAAATGAGAGTGTTATTGCCCTTTGTTGAATTTTGATCAAAGTTTCATTGTTTATGCAATAACATGAACGCTAAACATCCAATTTCAATAAATTTTGATATCATTCTTTGTATTAACATTGGACAAGTTAAAACATTACATTGACTTCCTGAAAATTGAGAGTGTTATTACCCTTTTTTAGTTCAGTTTTAATTGAATATTTAATGGTCATGTGTGGGAGCAGAGTGCTCAGTGGTTAGTTACAGCATTGAACTTCAAACCAAGAGGTCCACGGTTTAATCTCTGCCAGAGGTAACTGCATTGTGTCCTTGGGCAAGGCACTTAATCCCAATTGCCTATGTGGGGGCATGGTGGCACTGTGTACTAAGGTGTAATGCACATCGATGGTGCACCTGTCTTCAACCAATGCTAACCCTTCTTGTGTGAAGTTAGTATGTTGGGGAGTCTGACAATTGCTCACCTTTGATCAGTGGTTCTCTCCGGGTACTCAGGCTTCCTCCAGTCATAAAACTGTCTGGCACAAGGTGACCCTGGCTGTTGAAAGTGCCGTTAAACTCCAATAAATAAATTAATGTTCATGTGATTACTTAAAAAACAAATATAAGATTTCAATAAATGTTTATGTGCTGTTTTATAATAACGTTGTCCTGTATATTGTTGACAATTACGATGATTTGTCAGGTCATCCGGTAGCTAGTACATCAAGGCACAAATATGCGGAGCATTCAGGACGTCTGGCAAAAAGATCTGGGGACAGAACGCCATCCCGAGAACATCATGTGGCAAAGAAACATAGGACTGCTGCTCTGCAAGCCTCAGTTATGGACTTGCTGTCACAGATAGTGCAGCTTATTGCAGCTTCCCAGCCAATGCAAGTGCGACCATCAACAGACTCCAGGAGAGAGCTGTCAGATGATGCTGGGTCGGTATGGTCATCCGTTCACTCGGAGGGAGCTGACCGAATTTCACAGCCTGACCAAGCAGATGATGATAGAGAGGTGGAGGAAGATTCTCCAGTCTATACGGAAAAACATATGGAAACGATTAATTTTTATTCATCAGTTTTTTCCTGAATTAGTTCCCTCTGGTCAGCAAGCTGAATCTGCTAGGCAGAGATTGCTTTCATCCCTAGATAGGGATACCCTGCAGAGTTAAGAGGACATTCTTTCCTTCCCGAGTCAGTCGGCTCATGTGTCGGAGGTTTTCAACCATGTTGATGACTCATTATTTAGCCTAGCAAATTCATGAAAGAAATATCCTTTCTTGACAGAATCTTCCATTCACATACCGTTTCCTGGACCTAGCAAATTAAAAACGGTTGGAGAAGATGTACAGAGAGCTCCTCTGCATTTGGATGATCGGGCTATGGATATGGACATATCGTTACCCGCATCATTCAATGTCTGCTCAGATGTGATCAAATCTACAATTGATTCTAGTCGGGCAGTTTTGGACGCTATGTCTTTCACAGATCATATCACCAGGGCTTTGGACCATCGTCTTGTGGGGAAAGAATTTGACGGTATTAATGCATCGCTCAGAGTTCTGTCTAGGGCAGTTATGTATGCCACACATCATTCCGCCCTTACAGTGGCTAATATGGAATTATTAAGATGTGATGGAGCCTTGGCATCGTCTTCTTTGATTGATGATCGGATGAAGAGCTTTCTTAGAGTCGCTCTGGTTTCAGGACATACATTGCTTGATGACAGGTTGTTCTTGTTGTACAATGAAGCTACCAAGAAAGCTACCAGCACTCTTTTGCTGAGGTCAGTTACCAAGCATCATCCATATACTGACGTGGTAGGCTAGGGGGCTCCAGTTCGCAGCCAGCAAAGAAAAGCTCCTTGCGAGGTTCTAGTAAACCCTCATACAATATTTCTGGAAACCGGCAGTACAGTGACTCTGGAAAGGGCATAAGCCTTACAGAGACTATAAATCAGATGCCCCTAGGCATACGGCACGAGGCGATTCTCGGGGAGGATGTGGGTTCTCCTCCCGAAGGCCTCACAGGTCTTACAGGTGATGGTCTAAACCTCTATTGCTCTCCAGTTGGTGGAAGATTGTCCAACTTTGCAAAAAAATGGACGGAAATAACGGAAGATCAGTGGGTCAGAAATGTAGTCAGGTCAGGACTCCGACTATCATTCAGATCAAAGCCCCCACATACAAGAAGTCCATGTTGGACAGTTCTTCCAGTAAATCCTTCAAAAAGTTTCTTCTTGCAGAAGTTCTGTCTCTCCTGTTAAAATTAAAAGACGCAATAGAGGTTGTAGAAATTCCCAACTCACCAGGATTTTACAGTCACCTGTTCCTTGTGCCAAAACCAGACGGCTCGTTTCGACCGGTCATAGACTTAATCTGGATAAACAAACTGATTATCGCTCCAAAGTTCTATATGGAAACCATTCAGTCAGTAAGAGTGAGCATTCAAGTGAATGACTTTGCGGCAAGCATAGATATAAAATATGCATACTTTCATGTCATGGTTCATCTGGCTTTCAGAAAGTACCTGTGCTTTGCCATCCAAGGGAAGGTTTACCAGTTCAGAGCGATGTGATTCGGTCTTAACCTGGCACCTTGGACGTTCACTCGGATAATGAACTCGGTAATGTCGTACCTGCGAGCTCACTCAGTTGTGGTTACATCGGATTATCTGGATGACATTCTTCAGAGATACAGCAAGAAATATGCACTTCAGAATGATGTGCAGAGTCTGCTTCACTTATTCCGATATCTCGGTTTCATAGTAAACGAAAAGATGTCAAATTTAGCTCAGTCCAAGTCATTCATTCACTTGGGACTGAGCTTCAAGACACATTGCAATCTGGTTCACCTTCCGATAACCCGAGCAAAATTGGTCAGTTACTATGCTTGCTTCTGTCAAAACTCTCTAACTGTATCAGCGAGAGAGTTCATGTGAGTAATCGGTCTGTGCGGAGCAGCGGCAGACTTGATTCTGCTGGGGCACTTACAAACGTGTCCTCTCCAGAATTCTTTACTCAGAACTGGATTGTCAAGACGTGTTTGTTAGAACACCAGATTGTTTTAACAGATCTGATAAAACAAAAAGTTCAGATTTTGGCCGATCTTGAGTGGTTAACTCAAGGAGTTCTGCTTCAGTAGCGGATCCAATTTTTACTATTATGATGGCTGTGAGTCTTGACAGGTTGGGGTACATCCCTGATTCCAACAGACCTGAAGTGCCAGGGTCTTTGGGACTCTTCGTTCCTGCAAAAGCACATAAACATCAAAGAGATGATGTCTATTTGGCTTGCACTGATGCACTGGATTACTCACGTAGCCAATGTCCTTGTGCAGATTCTGTCAGATAATTCAACAGTAGTGGCATATCTCAGGAACCAGGGCAGCACTCATTCAGTTCCTCCATACGAATTGACGGGGAAAATTCTCCTATTTGCTCTGACTCATCACGTTCATCTCTCAATCCATCATATTCCGGGGCATCTGAGCGTAGTAGCAGACTCGCTCTCAAGGAAGGGTTGCTGTTGCCACCGGAGTGGACTCTCAACAAACGAATATTCAGGCAGATTTGCTACCAGTGAGATCGTCCCATGATAGATCTCTTTGCCACAAACCTTAACAATCAGCTACCGTTCGTGTCACCTTGTCCGGATTATCAAGCGTATGCAGTAGACGCTATATTGATCTCATGAAACGGAATAATAGGATATGCATATCCTCCAACTCCTCTGATTCAGCAGATTCTTTTAAAATCAAACAGTCCCAATGCAAAATCTTGCTAGTAGCACCTCTGTCGTCTCAGAAACCCTGGATCAGCATGATCAGGTGTCTGTTATGGGACATTCCATGGAAGCTTCCTCCTCTCAAGGACCTTTTGTTTCAGTTGAAGTCCCACACACTGCATCACAACCCGGAAGGTCTCATCCTTCACATATTTCCGTTGTGCAGTCCTTCCTGCTTGAGAAACAATTTACAGGACGAGCAGTGAATGCAATTTCAACTGTAGGAAGACCTCCTCTTCACTGAATTACGCTGCGAAATGGAGGGTTTTCTTTCGTTGGTGTAGAGACCAGTCGGTGGATATCTATAATCCATCTATTCCTCAGATTGCCAATTTTCTGATCTACTTGTTGATGTACTCAAACTGCAGCCCGTTACCATTAAAGGCTACAGGTCTATGTTATCAGGCACATATTCTCATCATAATAACTTGAGTATTGGATTAGATCCTTCCTTATCCAAGCTAGTTAGAAATTTCTCTATCAATAGACCTAGAACCCTCAGATTAATTCCTAAGTGGAATTTGGCTTGGGTTCTTTTGAAGCTTCAAGAAGCTCCTTTTAAGCCGTTAGATGATGTAGAATTTAAATTCCTCACTTATAAAATGGCTTTTCTCTTAGCCTTCACTTCTGCCAGACGAGGTAGTGAACTCCATGCTTTAATTTATCTGTCAAAGATTCCCATTACTGTAGTGTGGGTAATACTGTTACTCTTACTACAGAAGTGGGATTCTTGGCTAAGAATCAGATTCCGAATAAGCATCCGGAACCTATTGTCATTAACGCCATACCGTCCTCGGACAACTGTAGAACGCTGTTGTGTCCAGTGAGAGCGATGCACATATATAAACGTTGATCTAGCTTCATTCGAAAAGGAAGAAACAGGTTTTTCCTTTCACTTATACCTAACAGAAAGGATATTTCTGTTCATTCAGTCGCTAGATGGATTTAATTGGCAGTAAGAATCGCTTACGAGAACCTATTGGGGATCAACGTTCTGTCAATAAGATTTCAGCACATGAGGTTAGGACACTGTCTTCTTCTTGGGCTTATTCAAATGGTATTGCTATTACTGATTTAATGAAGGCAGCCCATTGGACACAACTGTCTGCATTTACAAAGGTCTATCTTAGAAATTTAGAGTCTATCTGCGGTGACTTGAGGTCCTTTGTCGTCCATTAATAATTCATCTCAGTGATGTCTTAGGCAGTCTGCTCGAGCACTGACACTGTTCCTCTGCACTCTTCGTTCTGAGGAATCCCTTTCAGAACAAGGGGAAGGGGGGGGGGGGGGGGGGGTCCCTTTATATCATCTGGCTTTTTAGTGAAAAGCAAGGGAATACCTCCTCCAGTGTCAGTAGTCCAGCGTCAGTGCTAGGTGGTTTTAATGTTTAGCTCAGTGTGAAGCTACAATTATGTCTATTTCATGTATTGCTTTTAAAGTGTAGCTCAGTGTGAAGCATTTGTAGATGTTACGTGTCATACAAGCCTTAATATACAATTCTCTGACACTTTTAATGAGTATAAGGCATCTCATTCTCTGGGCTTCCTTATAATTGATTTCCTTCACTGAATTAGCATAAGGATTATGCTGGCATTAAATGGAGAAATTATTATGTCTTACTCCAGTATATATATTGGGTGTTACGTCATTCTCTTTTTTTATTGGGAAAAAGAGATACACATGAGTAATTCCTGTGTCTTCCCATATTCTCCTGTAGGAGCTATTCTTTATTATGGAGTAATTGAGATACTACAGTCTTCTAAAAGTCCTTGGCTCTCCAGCCTTTTTATGATTCAGCTAAGTCTGGGCCATTGGTTATTAGTATAAAAATATGATAAATTTAAAGTAATTTGAATATTTCTTCTCAACCTACTCACAATTGTTTACAATTGGCTGTAACGTAAGTGCAAGCCCTACTTCGGAACTAACTCAAGCTGAGAAACTTTTCCAAACAAGTTGGAAAAGTGAAAGAGTGCAAAAGCATGAAAAAGGGTCGAGCGAGACCGGCACTCAACATTACAGGTACTCTCTCTGCACACCTCTTGTGTTTACCGAGCGCATGCGCAACAACCGTGACGTCAGTTCCTTTTATTTCCGTCATTGTGGGGCATTGGCAGAGGTCAGTGATTGTCCCTGGGCATCACTCTTGGGACTATCCTCTGGTGTCTTCCCATCATCTCCCTATTCTGTCTGCTGATCGACGTTTGTCTTCGGTCCCTTCTGAGAATTTGGGTTCTTCTGCTAGAAGGGTCCATTGGGAAGACATTCCGTCGGGCGCTGCTGCTACGATGGATTCTCAGGGTGAGCTGCGTCGGCACAACCTCCTTTTCCAAGATTCCTCGCCTGGCCCTTTGGATACTGTTCTGTATTCACAGGAGGTTCCTGCTGGTCAGCCCGAGTTGGGCTAGGCCTCTTCTGCTACAGAGGATGACGATTTTCTTGAAGGCGACGGGCCCTCTTCGTCAGTCTTGGGGCAGGCTTTGGATTTTATCTTTGACTTATTGCCAGACATTCAGCCTTCAGACCAGCCTTCAGTGACCTTCCGGCCGCAGTCCTCTGTTGAGCGCCATAACCCTGTTGAGCCTTCTAGCTCTGGTGTTTTGCGTCCTCTGCAATTGGCTCAGGTTGTTGAGTCCTTCCAGGGCTTGGACGCAAAATGCGTTCCAAGGCCCTGAAGGGTTCTTTCTTTTCACGAGCTGATGCTTTTCTGCCTCCGTTGCGGTTTCATGTTTACGAATCCGTCTGTCCACCAGTCTTCCAAGGAATGACTACTGTGGACAAAGATTCTTCTTCCCTTGGGTTGACTAAGCCTAAGTCGGCAATTCTCCCGATGTTGGTCGTTGAATCTATGGTGGGCCTGTCCCGTATGTTATCTCTCGCGGACCATGTCATCGCTGCCCTGGCCGCATATTTTCTGCCAGGGGAGTTTGATGATGCTCAGGTGCCTTTGCGTATTTTGTTGCAGGCTCTTATGAACCTGACACACGTTCATGTCTGTAACACAGCTAATTTGGAGCTTGCACGCCGGGATGTGGTGTTGGATTCTCCTCCATCCCTTCCTTCTGAGCAGTGTGCTGTTCTGAGGTCTGCTTCTTTGGTTGGACCTCAGCTGTTCTGTGGAAGCTGTCCATGGTGAGGTTCTTCGTCATTCGAAGGACCAGCTTTTGTTACGACAGCTGGACCAACCTGCTCCTGCGGGTGGTGGTCGTTCCAGGCCACGCCTTCAGCTCTATCCACTCCTTCTGCTCAGAAGAAGTGCCAATGCGGCCAGGCTCATAAGCAGCCTCAGGGAGGAAAGTCTCAGGACTCTGTTGCTTCCTAAGGGGGTGGTTTCTCCTCTCAGGGGGGGGGGGGGGGGGGGGCTCATAGAGGCCGCAAATGAAGGTCCTCACCACGATTCGCCTCCAGTCGGGGGAAGACTGTTGCTGTTTTTCGACCGTTGGACAGAGATAACGTTGGACCCTAGGGTCCTCAACGTCATCCAATCCGGTCAGCGACTGTCCTTGCGTCGGCACCCCTGTTTATCTCGGGTGCCCCTCCCGACTCAGGTCCCTTCCGATTCTCTGCATCGGGACCTTCTGGTGCAGGAGATCGACAATCTCCCCTCCAAAGGGGCGGTCGAGGTGGTCAGGAACATCCTTTCACCGGAGTTTTACTCGAGACTTTTCTTGGTACCGAAGAAAAACAGCCAGTTTCGTCCTGTCATCGATCTGAGTATCCTGAACGAGTCCATTATAGCACCTCATTTCAGTGTGGAGACTTTCCGGTCGGTTCGACGTTCAGTTCATCAGGGCGACTTTGCAGCCAGTATCGACTTGAAGGATGCCTGTTTCCATGTACCCATTCATCTGGCATCACGGAAATACCTTCGGTTCTCGTTTTGGTATCAAGTCTTTTTACTCAAAGCTCTCCCGTTCTGTTTGAACCTGGCTCCTTGGGCCTTCACCCGCTTTTCACCGTACTCAGTCGGCTGTGACTTCGTCAACCTACCCTGGATTACATCCTCCAACGGCACCACAATTCTGCAGTTCTGGAGTCCGATGTCTGGCGGTTGCTTGGCCAATTGGCGTCAGTGGGTTTCAGAGTCAATTGCAAGAAGTTGGATCTCCTTCCTTCTCAGCAATTTCGTCATTTGGGAATGGATTTCGACACTCTTCACAATGTGGTGTTGGTTCCCAATGCTCGGCGACGATTCTTTCCGCCTTGACTCGGAAACCTGCTCCAATCTTCCTCGGTCTCGGCCAGGACTTTCCTTCGGATGCTGGGCCTTTGCAGTTCGGTGACAGATCTCATTCCACTGGATTGCTTGTTTGTCCGGCCTCTCCAACACTTCCTGTTGGATCATTGGCTTCCGAATGTGGATCCTCTGGACCTGGAACTTCCTGTTCCTCGGTCCCTGCTTCATCACCTCCACCCTTAGGCCGATGTTCCCTGGTTGACTCAGGGTGTCCCATTGGATCTTTTTTTGGCCGATCGCATCCTTGCTACGGAGGGGTGCGATGTTGGATCCTCTCGGTCTGTCTACTCACGGTGAGTGGGACAGCGAGCAGGTGGCCCTTCATATCAACCAGAAGGAGCTCCTTGCTCTTCTGTTGAGTTTTCGGCTTTGGATCTCTCACCTGTTAGACCACATTGTCCTACTTCTTTCGTACAATTCTACAGGGGTGGCCTACATACAGAATCAAGGAGGCACACATTCGATTCCCATGTATCGGCTATCTCGGGATCTTCTTCTGTTGGCACGGGATGTAAACTCTCGGGTGTCCATTCGGCACATTCCCGGGCATCTCAACATCCTAGCAGACTCCCTGTCCCGACGCGACAGTGTCCTTCCCACCGAATGGATGCTGCATCGGTCAGTGTTTCAGGCGATTTGCGAGCGGTGGGGGCATCCTCTGGTCAACCTTTTCGCCACTTGCTGGAATCATCAGGTAGAGACGTTTATCTCTCCTTGTTCAGATCCACTGGCATTTGCGGTAGACGCTCTGTCTCTGAACTGGACAGGTTGGATTGGCTATGCCTTCCCTCCTGCACTGATTCTTCCTCAAGTGTTGGCGAAGATTTGTGCTTGCAGTTGCAGGATCATTCTGATCACACCTCTGTCTCCACAGAGGGTGTGGATCAATCTGCTGCGGCCTCTGTTGGCAGATCGGCTGATTCGTCTACCTCTACATCGCGATCTTCTTTCCCAGGGTCATCCCAGTAAGTATCACAACAACCTGGAGTGCCTGTCCCTTCATGCCTGTCTTTTATCAGGTCCTGTCTCTGATGTAGAGGTTTTTCGAGACGATCAGTGGAGTGCATTTCTGCATCACGGCGACATTCCACTAGCATGACTTATGCTGCTAAGTGGAAGGTTTTCTGCCGCTGGTGTACAGCTCAAAATGTGGATTACCGTAATCCGTTAATCACTCAAATTGCAGATTTTCTGATATACCTTTTTGACTCCAAGGGCCTCCAGTCTATTACTATAAAGGGCTATCGGTCTGATCCTTTCTGGTATTTGGGAATGTGGTGCATTGGTCGTAATCTTTTTCTCTCCAAATTAATTCGGCACTTTTCTTTGAAGAGGCCTCGAGTTTTGCATCTTACACCCAAGTGGAACTTAGCATGGGTGTTGCATTGTTTGGAGGGGGCGCCATTCGAGCCTTTATCTAAGAACGATATGCGTTTTCTCACCTATAAGACGGCTTTCCTTCTGGCGTTTGCTTCTGCGAGACATGTCAGTGAGCTTCATGCGCTATCTGTTGATTCTGCTTTCTTCAGAAATGAGGCTAACAGTGTCACCTTCACTACTGATTGCTCTTTTCTGGCCAAGAATCAACTTCCTGATTCGGTACCTCCTCCCATCTGCTTTCCCTTCTGTCGATGGCCGGAGGCCTCTTCTTTGTCCTGTTCGTGCGATCAAGACTTACATTAATCGCACTCAGTTCATTCAGAAGGGTTGGAAGAGATTCTTTCTGTCTCTCATTCCTAGGAGGCAGTCTATCTCTTCCCATTCTATTTCCAGATGGATCTGTCTTGCAGTCAAGCTGGCTTATTCCAGCTTGTCTGCTTTGGATCTTGTTTCGAACTGGTTTAATGCTCATGAGGTTCGTGCCATTTATACATACTGGGCGTTCTCCAATTCTGTTTCGCTCCGGGATGTTATGAATGCGGCTTACTGGAAGAATGCTTCTACCTTCTCCTCCTTTTATCTCCACCACCTTTTTTCTTAAGGCCCACTCTTTGCAGCTCAGGCTGTTGTGCGCCCTCGTTAAATTTGTTAAATTTGTTTTTATCAGGTTTGTGCTCCGCTCAGCCTTGTTCTTTTCAGGTGCCTTCTCTCTTTCTTCGTTACAGGTTTTGCTATTATTCTCTGCCCTCCTTGCATTTCTTTCTACTGCTCTTGTTGGTATTGGTTATGTGATTCACCTCCTCCTATTGTTTATTCAGCAAATTGTAAACAATTGTGAGTAGGTTGAGAAGAAATTAAAATTTTTTAGTAAATTTTGTTTCTTAACATACCTACCACAATTGTTTACCAGAGGCCCACCCTCCTTGGGGATATCTTTGATATCAATGCCTCCCTGCTAATCATAAACTTCTCGTGGCAGAAATACGGAATTGACATCACGGTTGTTGCACATGCACCCAGTAAACGCAAGAGGTGTGCAGAGAAAGTACCTGTAATGTCGAACGCAGATCTTGCTCGACCTTTTTCCGATATTTTTCGTGCTTTTGCACTCTTTCACTTTTCCAACTTGTTTGGAAAAGTTTCTTAGCTTGAGTTAGTTCTGAAGTAGGGCTTGCACTTACGTTACAGCCAATTGTAAACAATTGTGGTAGGTATGTTGAGAAATAAAATTTACTAAACATTTTAATTTTTTGATACTTACCATTGGCCCAGACAGGGAATGCCCTCCCATGAGTGGGCACTCATACCTCCCTGCTGATAGATATGTTTAACCCTTTGAGACTTTAATTATCCTGACATTCAAACGTCACTGGGAATTCAGTTTCTTCAACGTTTTTCAAAATGCGACGTCAAACGTCGGGAAGTACAAATAACAAGATATTTTTCACATTAGTGATTAACTGGTTGACGGCTAGATTATTTTTGGTAGTCTGAATTTGTTATTCGAAACTTGTTTTATTACAAATTATTGGAGAGTGCCCACATGCACTCTCCAATAATTTGTTATAAAACAAATTTATAAAAACAAAATATCATTTGTGTTTGACTGAATATGAAATTTAAGCAAGGAAAGTGTTGGCTTATGCTCTCTGGTATCCTCATTTTTTGAAAGTCCTGATAGTGGCTTCTTGCACTCAACCAGTTAAGAAGTCTTGACAGCAGGATTATATTAGTATTTTAAGCTGCGATAACATTTGGCTCAACGGTTGTCGCTCAGCACTTTTCGTGAGAAAATAGGAATTTGGGTTAAAACTTCAAAAAAATCGAAAAATAATAACAAAACAAATTACCACAAAGTACCAACGTGCTGTTTGCTTTCGTACGTCATAAGACGTACAAAAGTATCAACGCGCTGTTTGATTTCGTACATCATAAGATGTACAAAAGTAGCAAAGGGTTAACATTAAGCAGGCATAACTAGGAAGAATGATGTTGGTGCCAGTTTCAGTCACTTCCTGGTGACCTCGCATGCGCAGTAAACTAAAGTATGGAGGACCAGTTAGGACTTTTGGGGATTGGGGGGTTCAAAATTTGTGTTTGTCCTTTGAAATTAAAGAGTTTGCACCAGCTAAGTCTGGGCCATTGGTAAGTATAAACAATATACAAATTACTTCAAATTTATCATTTTTGAGGGGAGGATCAATAAACATTTAATCAGAGTTGTAGAATTAAATTATTAGCGAACCTCACTACCAATTTATTGCTCATTGTGTTATCCAGTGCCAAATTTTTTGTCATTCAAAAATTTATACATCCTGGTGTGGCAAGATAACTTCTCTCCACCCCTGGATATCGCCCAAATCCGATATTTTCCAGAAACTTATGAATAAATAAACGTTTGTTATTCTCTGCACAAATTTTCAGAATACACAAACATATTTTATTCAGTTCACTATTCAACTAACATGATTAGCAGACAGCACTTAAAAAAAAATTCTTCAATAAGGCCTCATAAAGTAGATTTTATGTTTCTCAGGTCATTTTTTTGTAAAATTGCATATGTGCGGGCAGTTTTTTATTTTATTTTTTATTTTTTGTAATTATTTCTTTGCCATCAAAAGTTCATGTTCTTTGTTGTTTTATGTCTTAAGCCTCATAATTTACACTCCAGAACAGCATGGGTGGTGGTGTATTTTGTCCATTGAGTGCAAGAAGGCTTTGCAATGCTAAAGCATTGCAAAGCCTTGTTGCACTCAAGGGACAAATTTATCAATTTTATTAACTTGGGTAAAATATCAGCCATAAACCATTTAATTTTTTTCTTAAGTTTGAATCGGTTATAAAAAGAGAGCATGGGGCAGCCAAAAGGACCATGTGGGAGGGCCTGAGAAACAGATTTTTAACTTTTTTAGGCCTAACATAAAAAATTTCATTTTAGCCTCAAAAATATATAACTTGCTGCACTTTGCAACCATTGTCAAGTGCAAAAGCAGTCTCTTTCTCAGGTCAGACTGCGAGACATACAAATGGATTGATATTTCATAAATAGAATACAGTGGAGCCCTCTTAACTGCGTATCTCTGAAATGAATAACCCCATTAATTGAATGTAACTTCCAAACACAAACCAGTTTACCATACCGCCAGTACAAATTAGACCTGTTATTTGCATATAAGTTACACAGTAAACTTCTGTTAATTGAGAAAAAAAATTGTGTAATGTGTCAAGATTCAAGATACAACCTTAACATACATCAAATTCGCCATGTTTACAGACCTATTTGGTCTCAGTACAGTACGTGGAGAGTGGATTGTAACTAAATCACCCATGGAGTGGAGTTACCACCCAGAGTATCACTTTCAAATTCTGTACTTATGGACAAAAAGCACAAACAATGTTTCAGCCAATGGATCTCCGGGTTTAACCCAGAGTTCCATTGGCTGGAATGTTGCTTGTGATTGTTAGGCTTTGCAACAAATTTGTAATTATTGCTTGAGTGGAATCTCCCGTCTGCAGGTGATTTAGTGATAATACACTCTCCACGTACTGTATATCCAATACTGGCATTTATTCCATTATATCTTGTTTGACAGAGCTCCATGAGCTCTGTTAAACAAGATATAATATAGTAAATACTCATTTTATCTCCAGAATACAGGAAAGTACAAAATCACTGTTAATTGAATACTCCTTTCAATTGAATAATTTTCACTGGCAAACTAGTTATTCAATTAACAGGGTCTCACTGTATTGCAAAAGCAAGGTTGAGTCAAGAAAATAGTATTGGAGATGCAATATTTTCACATTTTTTTCAGCAGGTGAGCTTTTATAACCATATGCGTGTGGGTAAAAATGGGGATACATAACCTTACTTTCCCTTGGGTGATTACCATCAAAAGAATCTCTTCATAAAGTCACTTCCCAGCAAAGTTCAAACAACAAGCTATTAATTGAAAATAGAATATGTTTTCATTTTTGGAATTCACTAATAAAACAAACGGGGGTTCACCCACTGAGTCTGAACGCTTTTTGAGAATAATACGGGCTGGTTTTGGTCATTTATTTATTTATTTAGTTATTGGTGCTTTAAGCCACATCAGCAACTAAGGCTATATCGTGGCGATGAAAATTATGCATTCCAAAATAAATCACCATTTGCCTTGAAGTAATTAAAAACCAATCAAGGAAATATGAAGTATGGGAATAAAACTAATCCGTGAACACAGTAAGGGGAAATGAGATCAAGTGTTCAGAAAATGCTGCGTAAATCAACCCGTGATATAGATATGAATGGATGAGAATTTGAAATAATAAAAACAAACAAGGCCTAAAAAAATTAAAAATCTGTTTTTCAGGTCCTCCCGCATGGTCCTTTTGGCTGCCGCATGCTCTCTTTTTATAACCAATTTAAACTTAAAAAAAATTTAAATTAATTGGTTTATGTCTGATATTTTACCCAAGTTAAAAAAATGGATGAATTTGTCCCTTGAGTGCAAGAAGGCTTTGCAATGCTGAAATAAAAAATAAAATAAAAAACCACTTGCCCGCATGCAATTTCACAAATCATGGCCTGAGAAACAAAAGATCTACTTTGTGTGGCCCAATGTAAAATTTATTAAAAAGGTTGATTTCCTTCAGGAACGACAGAACTTTATGAGGATTTGTATTGTAATTGTAAAAGAGATCCTGAAGAGACACGTTTTGGTCATTACATTGGGTAAAAAGTTGTTATAGATGAGATTTACACTTGGGCTGTACAGTGTACAGGATTAGTTACTCCATTAATAATGACATTTTTTTTATAACCAGAAAGTATGACTAGCCCTGTGCAATGCATATAAAAAAATTGGCAACTACCATCTCACACACTACATGAAAACATACACTGATTAAGGCTGTAAAAATGCATTAAGTAGGTTATATGTTACAAAGGGTGCAGAATTCAAGTAATTAATGAAAATACTTATACTGGATTGAGGACATTTTTCATAAAAGTGAATTCCAAAAATAAAAACATATTCTATTTTCAATTAATAGCTTGTTAAACATGGTCCTCAAGCATCAAAACATTTATCTTGCAACAAGAACGTATTTCCCCCAATACAAGTGAAAATGTCAAGACAAAATATAAATCTATATTGAGAGCAGCAATGCACATGTCATCATTCAGTTCAGAAAGAGAACGTTTTTAACCTGCACTCATCGAAAAATGCACCTTGTGATCATTCAATTCAGAAAGAGAATGTTTTTCACCTGCACTCATCGAAAACTGATTACACATGTTGTTGGCGATGAGGGTCCTATGCCAAAACTCTCACCGTGAAGCAGTTACTCAGTCCATGGGAGCCGTGACACCGGGTAAGTCTGTTGCAGTCAAAGGAAGTGTAGATTTCAGTAGAGCAAGCACTTCAAAATCAAAAGCTCACCCAGCGACGATGGAAATAGGGAGGAAGTCAGCAAGTTTCTTTTAGGGAGGCTCAGCGAGGTCCAATAAGACCGCGAGCGGGCGAGGCCCTGTTACAACCGATAATGTTACAACGCCGCATAATGTTACACCAACGCATAATGTTACAAAAAATGTAGTAAACAACCGATAATGTTATAAACTCTGCATAATGTTATAACTTTTTTCAACCCGTTATGTTATAAAAATCGATGCATAATGTTATAACTTTTTTCAACCCATTATGTTACAACAAATTAACCGATAATGTTATAACTTCTGTATACTAATTCCAGTTACAGCTATTGCAGATGGACTTTACCACTTACCATTTATTGCCGCATAAAGGTATGTAAAATTTATACTAAAGGTTTCTGCTCTGGTTAAGGCGAGGAGACACGCCCCCCCCCCCCCAACTCCCGGGGATTTATCATAGAATGACCTAGTCACATTACATAGACGAGGATTGTCCTGGTAACTCAATCGTGTGACGTCATTACCATGATCATCCAGTGCCCAACATGATGAAGGCAGGGTTGGTGGAGGAGGGGTACTATTTTATACGGTTGGTACATTTACCAACATGTGTAACCTCCGCTTCCAGAAATGTAGTGCACCATAGTCTCCTGGCACCTTTGGGGATGGGCAAATGCCTCTGTTTCTGCTTGTTTTGGGCAACTAAAACTCATTTGTCGCATATTTCTTAGTCACAAGAACAACTTATTGTTCATTAATTTGACATGTTAACAACTAACAGTGAACAAAAATGAGGTGGAATTAAAAGAGGTCAAAAAGTTGGATGGAGCGAGGTACATATGGTGGATGTGGCGGGTTGGTAGTGTCGCACGGAAGCCGAAGAATAAGATGCGAGACTGGGTAGGAAGAGGAATGGGGTTTAGGAGGATTGAAAGGGGTGGGCAGGGATTAGGCTGAGAAAGAGAGTAGGTCATGGATTATTACATCAGGGTGATTGTGCAGAGAAGGCTATCTGAGAATACTATAAGAGAGTAGTGTTAGACGGTATGATAATATAGATGGTGGAGATGTTGGAAGAAGTGGAAGTGATGAATTTGGGATTACAGGTTCTGGAAAAGGCGGAATCACTAGAACAGGCAGTACAGGGAGAAGGAGGAGGTTGTGGAGGAGGAGTTGTGTTGATGCTGTTGTTGTGGCTGTGTTGGTGATGGTGTTGAGTAGTTATGTATGTTGAAAATGAGCCATTTTGTAGGACCCCGCTGCAGGACCCCGGAAGTGACGTCATGTTGGTAAACGTTCCAACCGGATAAAATAGCAACCCTCCCCCACCACAGCCGCGTTCACCATGTTGGGCACTGCACGATCATGGTAATGACGTCACACGATTGAGTTACCAGGATAATCCGCGTCTATGACTAGGTCATTCTATGATAAATCCCCGGGAGTTGGGGGAGGGGTGTCTCCTCGCCTAAAGCAGAGCAGAAACCTTTAGTATAAATTTTACATACCTTTATGCGGCAATAAATGGTAAGTGGTAAAGTCCATCTGCAATAGCTGTACCTGGAATTAGTTATACAGAAGTTATAACATTATCGGTTAATTTGTTGTAACATAACAGGTTGAAAAAAGTTGTAACATTATGCGTCGATTTTTATAACATAACGGGTTGAAAAAAGTTATAACATTATGCGGAGTTTATAACATTATCGGTTGTTTGCTACATTTTTTGTAACATTATGCGTTGGTGTAACATTATGCGGCGTTGTAACATTATCGGTTGTAACAGGCCCCTCTCTAACCTAACAAAATTTGGGGCCAAATGTTGTTTTGAGAAACTTGCACAAGCCGGAACCAAGTTTTCTTTTCGGGAGGCTCGGCGAGGTCTGATAAGACCGCGAGCGGTCCCTCTCTAACCCAACAACATTAGGGGCCGGCTTCAGTCACAGCTTCCTCCGATACGTTATAAAAGCACACACAACCGCATGCTAGCTACCCTACTTCGGATATCCAGCCAGTTGCATGAAGACGGAGTCAGTCTTTGCCTGTGAAGTCGGACCATCTGGTAGTTAGCAATCCAAGGCTTTGTTCATCGAGATGTTCAGAGAAGATATCTATCTCCGGATCTTAGTCCCAGGAGTAGCAAGCGGTGAAAAAACAGTAGACTGCTACTCCTCAAGCCTCGGCAACGGACTTGCTGTCACAGATTGTGCAGCTGATCGCAGCAAGTGCAAGAGCAGACTCCGGTGGTCATTTGTCGGCCGGTGCTGGGTCGGTCCAGTCATCTGTACATGCAGATGCGAATGACCGAATGTCACAGCTGAATCAGTCGGATGGTGAAAGGGACAAGGAAGAGGATTACCCTTCCCTTTCAGAATGGCATATGGTAGTGATGAATTTTACTTATAAATACTATACTGACTTTGTTTCACCTGATCAGCAAGCTGCGACTACTATAGAGAAACCGCTGTTGTCTCTGAAGCAGATTTCGTGTGGAGGAAAGAGGATGTTCTTTCCTTCCCGAAACAGTCTTCACAGGTGTCGGAGGCCTTCGGCCATGTTAACGAAGCTATTCAACCTCCTTAGTGCTAAGAGGAAGGCGGTTTCTGGACCACGTTCATTTAAAACTGTTGTAGAAGATGTTCAGAGAGCTCCTCTTTGTTTAAATGAGCAGGCCGGGGATGAAAATATGTCCCTACCTGCATCATTCAGTATACGCTCCAAAGTGATGGAATGTGCTATTTCATCCAATAGAGCGAATCTGGATGTGATGTCCTACACAGATCACCTCATCAGGCTATGGCGCAATGTCTTAATGGGAAGGAATTTGAGGACGTTGTTCCTCTCTTAGAGTTCTTTCCAGGGCAGTCATGTATGCCACGTACTACTCCGCCCTGACAGTGGCAAATTGGGAGTTGATCCAACATGATGCTGCCCTTGTGTTATCATCACTTATAGATGACAAGGTGAAAAGCTCACTCTGAGTCGCTCCAGTCTCTGGATATACTCTATTTGACGACAAGCTTTCGTTAGTCTATGAACAGGCTACAAGAAAACTTCCAGTACTCTGCTACTGAGGTCTGCACCTCAACACACTTCAGCAGACCAGGGTAAGCAAGGCTGTTCCACTTAATCAGCTAAGGGAACTCCTCACGAGGGTACAATAAACCCTCTTATACTTACTCCGGAGGTTGTCAGTATAGCGACTCGGGAAAGGAGTGCAGGTCTCATCCAGACTATAGGTCAGACGGGATGAGATTCTTCACAGGGAGGATATAGTTTCCCCTTCCGTACGCCTCGTTAGTCGTACAGGTGATGAATAAGACTTCTATTGCATACCAGTTGACAGAAGGTTATCATCTTCATGAGAAACTGGATTTATGTCACAGAAGATCAGTGGGTAAAAGTGTTGTCTTGGAAGGCCTATGGCTATGATAAACCCGCACTTACAAGATGTCCATGTTGGACAAATCTTCCGGTGGATCCTTTCAAAAGGGAGTCACTCCTAGTGGCGGTACGGGCTCTCTTATTGAAGGAAGCAATAGAAGTCATTGCGAATAGACTTCTGTTGCTTTCCACTTCGCGGAAGGTTATCAACCTCGCAAAAAGTGGATGAAAATTACGGAAGATCAGTGGATGAGAATGTAGCCTCGGCAGGCATGCGGCTATCAGCCCGGGCAAAGCTCTACTTACAACAAGTACGTGTTGGTTAAATTTTCCGGCAAATTCTTCCAAGAGAGTCTCTCCTTGTGGAGATATAGGCTCTCCTATTGAAGAAAAGCAATAGAAGTCGTCGAAATATTCTCCAGGTTTTTTCAACTCACCTGTTTTTCGTCCTGAAGTCGAACGAATAGTGCATAGGTAGGCTGAGACAAATGTCTTGTTTGGAATAGAGCCGTTAGAGGGAATAGGTACGTCTTTTCCCTCTCGGTGTTGTATTCCTTGGTGTCAGGACATTTATTAATGTCATTGTGGACGCCATAGTAGCCTTATGTACTGTTACAGTGGTCTTTTCTTGGTGGCTAGTGTTGTAAGTCTCCATTTAGTGAGCTTTCAAGGCCACAAGTGACACAGATATGTCTTCAAGTAGACGAAGACTCATAACTGCGTAGCTACCTTGAGATTACTGTCTCTTTGGGAATTACAGCTGTTAGAATAGCGGCTTGTCATTCCCTACCTTGCGTGACGTCTCCATTGTAAGTCTCCGTTTAGTGAGCTTTCAAGTCGTTAGTTACACAGAGATATCTGCCTTCACGGAGAGGAAGACTTCTAGCTACGTTAGCTAGGCTCTGACCGCTGTCTTTTGGGAATAAAACCGATAAAGGTACAGTGCTTTTCGGTTTGTTTTCCTAGGTGTCATAGACTTGAGTCTTATTGATTACACCATAGTAGCCTAGCTAGAATCATGAGCGAGATTGTTTCAGTAATTATGTAGTGACATAAATGAATTTATTATCTCTTGGGACTGCTGTCTCTTTGGGATTTAGGGCTGTTAAAATAGCGACTCTTCATTCCCTACCTTGCACGACGATAGGTGTAAGTCTCCGTTCAGTGAGCCTTCAAGGTTGCAACTTACACCGATATATCTGTCTTCACGGAGATGAAGACTTATAAGCTACGGCTAGCATTGTAAGTCTCCTTAGTGAATAGTGAGCTTCTAAGGCCGCATTTATCAGCCTTTTATTGTCTTCACGTATAGGAAGACCATTTAGCTGCTTCAGCTAGGCTGAGTTTATTGTCTTATCGGGCATGATACTGTATGTTAGAGGAGGTTATTCTCTTCCTACTGGTATGGTTCGGTGTTAGTTATATGAGGCGATAAGCTCTATTAATGATGCCATATTTACCTACTGCGTTTATGTCAATACAGTGTATTTGTTCATCACATCCTTCTCCGTCCTTTGTGGCATTATGGAGTAGGTCAGACGTGAAGGAGCCCTGCGGTTCCTATTCTATTTGATGACTAACATGAGCGATTCAAGTAATGCGGGTGAGGGGGGTTTGATAGGATTTTTTCATATTCAGATGAGTACATGCGGGATTTCATTGCATGCGTGCATAATATGTGTATTATTAGGCAGACGCATTACTGACAGATTATATAAATTCTTGCTCAGCTTATAGAGCTCAAGAGAATTTTGGGGCTATTTGGATCAGTTATAGAACTGCCAATAGGCTGTCTATGCATATGTTCTCATTTTTTGGCATCATTATTCAGAGTAATATATTCTTCTCCGAACAGTCATTGGTTGTTACGGATCTAGGAAACAATGAATTATTTTGGGGATGGTCTGTGACGGGTCTGTTAATCATAGCTCGTTCCATGTTCTAATCCAGGTTTCTATGAAGATACAGTACACATTCTCGTATATTCGCATGTGTCAATAGGAGTATTATTATTGGAATTAATTGTACACCTGAACGGGGTCGCCTGTTGGTTGCCTTAGAAGCGTGTTTTCTCTTCAGACATTTTCCATAGGGATTCTATTGAACAAGTGCATGGTTGTACTCATTATTTCACTGGTTTTTGTCCTATCTACATATTCCATCTCTGGTATACGTTAGAAGCGTGCGCTATTAATTACCGGGATCGCCACGATAGCCTTGGCTTCTAAAGTGGCTTTAAGCACCAATAATTAATAATAATTAATATTTGTGTGCCTGTTGGACGAATATATATTGTTTAATGGGTACCGCTTTTCACTGATTCCAGAGCACTCCCCTCTTTGTTTTGAAGAATATTCCTTCAAAAAAAGGGGTGGGGGGGGGGAATTTTTGTAAAATCTCCTCCGGCTTGATAAGTGTGTAACTATGAGTAAAGCTGTTTTGTCTGTAGATTATATCTGATCCTAGATACAGCTTGTTTATTATTTATATATGGCGTATGTTTGTGGGGGCTAGTCTCTCACTCTCAAATACACCATCCTAATTTATGGGGCTTAATCCGGACTAGCCTTAAAATTGGGCGCTTGTTACACCCAATTAGCATAATCATTCATGCTAAGAATATGGAATTACTTGGATATGGCTCCTTATTTTTGATATGTCTTCTCTATTACTAGCTCTCCTGACTGAAAGTCAGTGTGAGCTATTGCCATCACTTGGCGTCCGTTGTCCGTCTTCCGTCATCCATCGTACGTTAGCTTTTACAAAACAATCTTCTCCTCTCAAACCAATGGTCCAAATTGAAACATATATGGGCCACATCATCTTGGGGGTATTCTGTTTTAGTTTTGTTCAAATGGGGTCTCCGCCCTTTTTGGGCATGGTCTTATGCCCAAATATGATGAAATTCTTTAAAAATCTTCTTCTCATGAACCACAAGTGGGAATGCTTTGATATTTGGTATAAAACTTCCTCTGACGTTCAAGATTAAAATGTTGTTCAAAGAAAATTGATAGGTCCATATTTGGGCTCTCCAGGGGATGGGCTCACTTTTGAGCTCCTCTGAAAATTTCTATTTCAAGAACCAATGGAGCAATTTGAACCAAATTTTATATGTGGCATTAGGTGACCCTAAGTACTTTATTCATGTCCCCAAAAGTTTTCGCGGTTCCCCATGGGAACCCCTGGAGCTGAAAATAGAACAAAAATGAAATGTCCAATATTTCCCAAACTTCACGGACTAGAGATTTTGTATTTGGTATGAAGCTTTCTTCTGAGCAGTTGAAACAATTGGACAAAAAAAATTGCTGGCGAATCTGTCATATGGTCTGTTTTTGGTGTAATGAAAATATGATGACTCGGCATTTTTTAACACTGAAGTCAATGGGAAAAAGATTACATGTTTACCTTTTTAAAAATATCTTCTCCTCACAAACTAATGGCCCAAATTGAAACATATATGGGCCACATCATCTTGGGGGTATTCTGTTTTAGTTTTGTTCAATTGGGGTCTCTGCCCTTTTTGGTCTTGGGCTTATGCCCAAATATCGTGAAATTCATTAAAAATCATCTTTTCATGAACCACAAGTGGGAATGCTTTGATATTTGGTATGAAACTTCCTCTGGTGTTCAAGATTAAATTTGTTCAAAGAAAGTTGATAGATCCATATGTTAAGTGGGCTCTCCAGGGGATGGGCTCACTTTTGAGCTCCCCTGAAAATTTCTATTTCAAGAACCAATGGAGCGATTTGAACCAAATTTTATATGTGGCATTAGTTGACCCTAAGTACTTCATTCATGCCCCCCAAATCTTTCGCGGTTCCCCGTGGGAACACCTGGTGCTAAAAACAGAAAAAAATGAAATGTCCAATATTTCCCAAACTGCACGGACTAGAGATTTTATATTTGGTATGAAGCTTTCTTCTGAGCAGTTGAAACAATTGGACAGAAAAATTGTTGGCGAATCTGTCATATGGTTCATTCAGATTACATTTTCTCCATACCCATAACCCTTACAGTTTAGGACAACTTGGTGCAGATGAGCATTTTAGGCTCTCTTGAGCCTCTAGTTGTATAGAGAGACATACATATAATTCCTTTAAAATTTAATATCCTTTCACCTTGGAATGCAGGCTTAGGAGCTATATTTGATCTGCTAATTCTTAAGTCCTAGGCCCTCCGCCTTTTTTTGCCTCAGCTAGTCCGGGCCATTGGTTATTAGTATAAAAATATGATAAATTTAAAGTAATTTGTATATTTTTTATACTTATCAATGGCCCAGACGGGGATGGCCCTCCGATGAGTGGGCACTCATACCTCGCCGCTGAGTTATTATTAGTACGCTCATCTACAAAGAATGATGTTGGCGCCAATTCCAGTCTCTTTTTGACCACTGCGCATGCGCAGATGGTAAAAGTATGGAGGGCCAGATAGTACTTTTAATTTTTGGTTTTGTATGCAAATTTTGGGGGGTTCAAAATTTGTGTTTGTCCCTTGATAATATTGAGTTTGCACCAGCTGGTCTGGACCATTGGTAAGTAAAAAAAATATACAAATTACTTTAAATTTATCATTTTTACAGCCTTGGTCGTTGTATATTTTCATGAAGTGTGTGATATGGACGTTACTACTTTTTTATAACCAGAAAGTGTGACTAACCCTGTGCAATGCTAAATTTTTTTATAACCAGAAAGTGTGACTAACCCTGTTCAATGCACATGGTTAGTCACACTTTCTGGTTATAAAAAAGATTCATGTTCAACTGATTAACCCTGTACACTGTACAGACTTAGTGTAAATCTCATCTAAATCAACTATTTACCCAACATAATGGCCAAAACCAGCCAGTACTATTCAAACTCAGATTAAGACCCATTACTGTTTTGAGTGAATTCTAAAAATGAAAGCATATTCTTTTCTTAATTAAGAGCTTGTTTTTATTCATTTTAGGGTTCAATTTTACCTGAAATTTGAGATTTGCAGGGCTCCATTCAACAGATGTCTACTTTTCTTTCCAGAGGAGCTGACATGCAATGATTTATCAGGATCTCGGTTGAGAAGATTGGAGAGGGTTATGGAGTGTTATCTGGGTCCAGATATCAAGGCCATGAATAACATTAAGATTACAACTAGAAATGGACTAACTTTCAAAGAACCCCTCTATGATAAGGTAAATCACCCATTAGCTTTCAACAGTCGCAGTGATGGGCTTTGTTACCTTTAGGCAGTGTTAGAAGCCCTTATCAAAACTGTATTGAAGAGTGCAGATGTTACATTGGTAGCTACATTTATTGTTTAGTTGTGATAGGATATTCCTTGGATCTGTTTGATATTCATGTAAAAAAAACATTCATTGTGTTTTGTCACAGTTGATTGGGGCATGCTAGTTACCATTTTATTTTTAAACTTTAAGCCCTTGTATTTAACAGAATCGCCACTATGACATAAATGTTTCTGTAATCAACTGGTGATATACAAGCTGGAACTTTTCCCCAGCACCATTTCTACTTGTTCCCTTCCTGTCAAGTCATTAGTTACACTTCAAAAAGTTTCCAAATTCCGTTATACAATTATCGATCATCTGTCACGTAGTGTGAAAGTGAAAACACCCAAAGCAAAATAAAGTCGGTTCACAGAAAAATACGTTAACAAAAGATGAGAATATTTAAAAAACGATCATTTACAACCACAACATTAACCCCCATTCCGTGGCCGTGTCATTTTTGGATCCTGTTATATTTAAATTGGTCAACTTTATTTCGGTAGATTTCAGACATCCTCACATGCTTCGAACTTCTTGTAAAAAAGTTTTTTCCAGCTGTTTTGCAAATCGTCCAAATTTGTACTTATATTTTTACTATCAGTATTACCCACCAACTGGTAGGTGTAAATGGACATCTGCTGAAACTTGCCCAAGAGAAAAGATAACGAATGCAATTTAGACTTGTTCCCAAAAGGTTGTTTTGATTTTTTATCCATCTATTTGATCAGTGCCACTTCAAACAAAAATAACGCACTCTTCACCTTTGGGTTTAATCATCTGGATTAAAAAAATGTTTATTTAATTTTAATGCACAGGGATGTGGTATAAACACAGAACACAATATGTGTTTGAATCTGTGGGTGTTTTACATAACCCGCTGAAATGGCGTTGTCATATTTTGCACGAGCCTACGGCTCTTCGTGAAATATGACTACACCATTCCAAGTCACTATGTAAAACACCCACCGATTCAAACACATATCGTGTTCTGTGTTTATAACACTAAATTGAAACAAAACTGTGAATAAAGTAATGAACAATTTTAGAGAGCATGGTGGCAGGGCTGCACGGTATTCAAAACTGCTTACCGGTATCATTATTCAAAAAGATACTGTGGTATACTGGTATATCGAAAGACTGTTACCTGAACATACCATAATCTGGACTTGAGCGATCACAGTCAGAACGAATGAGTTTGCCTTGAGGATGCACTTCTAATAACCCTTTACCAAGTGCAGACGATATCATCATCTATTATTTTAAATACTAGTTTAACCCTTTACCTAACCTGAAAAGCAGACGACACTTGCAAAAATAATTCTTGAACAACTAATTTTTTTCATTTTTTGTCTCAAAAACATAGGTTATTACCCCTCATTGGAACGAGCTCAACGAGCTCGTTCCAATGAGGGGTCATAACCTATGTTTTTGAGACAAAAAATGAAAAAAATAATGAAAATTAATTGGCGATTTTTGAGAATAGCGCTGGCCGGTTTTGGCCGTTACGTTAGGTAAAGGGTTAACAAATTTTTCAACTCTGGTTGTGCCTGTTTTGTATGTTGGAGAGTCTGACAGTTGCTCACCACTGCTTGGTGGTTATCTCCAGGTTCTCCGACACGATATGATCATGGCTGTTGAAAGTGTTTTCCTGTGGGAAACCCAGGAATTGAGGTAGTGCTTGTTTACTGTGGTAAACAAGCTCTATTTTGGTGGTAAAATTGGACCCAATAAACAATGCTTGTGGTACTTGTAGAAATCCTCTAAAATGGGCAATATGGTCATAAATTATTGGTTAGACTTGACTTCATATTCATGTTGCAGTCACAATTAGTCATTGTAAATAACCAAATAAAAAATAAACAAACAAATAAATAATAAATAATAAAAAGTGTCATTAGACCTCTATTACCCAAACAAGCAAACAATGAACAACTTCTGACTGGCCTGTTTGTTCTAGTACTTAATCAGTTTGTTCTTGCACACTGCCAATTGAACTAACTGCTTGAAACATTTTTTCCTGTCTTATCAATTCAAGCCAATCTGTCCTGGTTTGAAATGCAGAATGGGGGCAAAGGATTTTTAAAAATTATGTATAATTGGATTTTTCACCTGGCAGCTATAGTATGTGAAGGTTCGACTATAACTGAAAATGCCCATGGGGTGGAATTTATATCCCAGATAATAACTGATGTTCAGTGATGAAGCACAGGTAGAGTTTCATCCTTTGACCCTCAGGGTTTAATCTGGAGGTCCATTGGCCAAAACTTAGCTTTGGTATTTTACCGTAGTAATTCGCTCTTGCAATGTGGGTTATGTGTTAAAAATAACGCTCACAGGAATTTGTATACATTACAGTTGACGTGAACTGCCCGTATTCCACATGTGGGCATCGATCTCCACCCATGCCTTTAACAGGTAATAAAAATCACCATCAGCAAAATTTTAATTAATGAAGCACCTGGTGCTTCATTAATTAAATTTTTGATGATTATTCCTGTAATTAGTGTTTGCAGTCTAATATTATTGCATCCGTGGAAATATTGCCCACCCTGTGGAAAGTGACCAGTCCGTACTGTAGATTTGTCATTCAGTCATAGCTATTAAGTTGATATTCCTGTCAAATGAAAGGTATAATGGATCTCTGGTGAGAAATGCAATGGTCTGCGTGGGATCCTGACTCACAGTCAAGAGCATCATGAAGATTACCGATTGAATGGTGGAGAGTATCAAGGGTAAACCTGATTTGTCCCGACTGTGATAAGTCCCAACTGACAAAATATTTCAACTAATTTATCGAGGCATGCTTTCGTAGAGTTCTGCGTTGATGATGGAGCCGGAATATTAGTCATTTGGGATTATAGCTAAACAAAATTGATAATTTTTATGCCCCCGAGAACCTTTCAGGGGGGGGGCATTATGTTTTCACCATGTCCGTCCGGCGTCTGGCCATTAACTTTTGATTTCTGTCAAATAACTAAAAAAATGCTTATTTGATCAAATCATAATTTTAGGGGTAACTTGTGGATGACTAGACAATACCAATTCAGTATGGCCACAATGGCAGCTATATTGAATTTGGTTTTCGCTAATAACTAGTGAATGCTGAATCGAATCATTTTTATTTTTATTTGTCTAGAGGAAGCTTCCTTTCGATTTTGGACCAGTCAGCTGATCCAAGATGGCCACCAGTGGCCAATTCATTATGGCTTCCATGGTGGCCATCTTGAATTTGGTTTCCATCCAATAACAGATGAATACTGACTCGAATCAATTTTAGTTTTGTTTATGCATTATTGGTGTCTAGAGAAAGCTTCATTTCGATTTTGGTCCAGCTAGCCAATTCAATATGGCCGCCATGGTGGCCATATTGAATTTGGTTTCCATCCAATAACTAATGCATGCTGACTCGAATCGTTTTTATTTTTTAATTATGCACTGTTGGTGTCTGGAGGAAGGTTCCTTTCGATTTTGGACCAGTCAGCTGAACTGAGATTGTTGCCCGTGACCAATTCATTATGGCTTTCATGGTGGCCATCTTGAATTTGGTTTCCGTCCAATAACTAATGAATACATTGTGGCCATATTGAATTTGGTTTCCGTCCAATAACTAATGAATGCTGACCGTCGGGGTATATGCCATGCTCTGCATTACTCTTGCTTTAAATTTATTCATTTGTGGATAAATATAATATTCATCTGGCTAGTAGGTATGATGCAACTTCTTACTTTACTTCAAACAGGTCATATTGGGCCCATCTGCCCTAATGGGTACCACAGCTGCCATCTGCATTACTGGCTTGGTGTGTGATTTATTTTCAACTATCATATGTACATGATAGCAAGAGGGGATCAATGTATAAAATTTGAATCCAGACAAAAAGGGCCCAGCTAGAAAAATTGTTTAGGCAGAAAGGGGAGAGATGTTTTCTCCACCCCCAATCACATTTACTACTCCCTGGGTCACAGTCTGGTCAAGATTCTCTGTCTGCTTTTGTAATTGCGGTGTTACATAGTACAATCATCTCATGTCGTTGCAAAATCAGTTGAGTCAGTAAAAAAAACAATTAGGGTAACAAATGAGTAAGTTCATCCATGTTGTGTTCTTATTGTCGCATTTTCTTCCTTATTGACTTGCCTGATGTACGAGTTAATAAGGGAGAAGGGGGGCATGGTGACTCAGTTGGTAAATGTGCAGGCTGAAAGTCGAGAGGTCCTCAGTTTGAATCCCACCTGCGGCAACCGCATTGTGTCCTTGGGCAAGACACTTCACCCCGATTGCCTACATGGGGGCACGATGACGCTGTGTACTGAGGCATACTGCACGTCGATGGTGCGCATGTCTTCAACCAATCTAACCCTGCCTGTGCTGCGGTGCAGAGTTCAGAGTTACGATGTTGGAGAGCTGACAGCTGCTCATCGTTGCTCGGTGGTTCTCTCCGGGTACTCTGGCTTCCTCCACCCGTAAAACCGTCACGGTCACGATTAGCCATTGTGCATAAGTATGTGACCTTAAACACCAATAAATAAATAATAAATAATAAGGGAGAAAATGTGACAATGAGAATGTGATGTATCAACTTCTTTTCTGGGTAGAGGAAATGATGAGAGTCCATAGGCAGGTCTGGCAATCTAGAAAATCAAGGAGTGCAAAACAGTTGCCCTCCTCAGATTGCTTGGGAGTGCAGTTGCACCTGAAATTTTCAATACAAAAATGTGAATGCTATTTTGGTTATATTCACTTCAAGGTATTAAAATTGTGACTGAAAAATTGTACTACAGTCAGCTTGACAGTGGAAAAATTGGTACACACATCTTCTCATTATTCAAAATGTTGCATTCAATTCTTATGTGAAATGTGTCACAGAATGGGTCATGAATTATTTCGAATCAATGCAATATTGACAAATCGTCTCCTGAGTTCCAATGTGTTCTCTGCAGAGAATACATTGGAAATCAGGGCACGAAATGATAATAGATTTTAAAGGCAGCCCCAAACAGGTCTGGCATTAAAGAAAATGAAGGGGTGCAAAACATTGCCCTCCTCAATTTTTTCTAGGCGTGCAGTAGGTGTGCAGCACTCCTGCACTCCTAAAGAATGCCAAGCCTGCATAGGGGCCACTAGTTCAGTTCCCTCTCGGTAAGATACTTTGATCAGATAATGCACAAACACATTAGTCCTTCTAAATGGCTCTGAACTTACCTTTGTTGATAAATTTAAATATCTAGGTCACATAATACATAAATCTTTGAAAGATGACCTATGCATTGAAAGACATTATCGAGCAATATGTGTCAGATCCAGTCAGTTGATTCAAGAGTTTTCCAACTGCACCCCGGCTGTGAAAACTTATTTGAGAAATATGTATCTCCTCTCTATTGCTGTCATCCTTGGACACAGTACAGTGAAAAGAGCATGCAATGCCTTGCTGTTTGCTACAATAATGCATACAGACTACTTCTCAGATCCTTACAAATTCTGTAGCGCTAGTAATGTCTTTGTATCGGACAGAGTTCCATCACTTCTGACCCTAAGGAGGAGATTCATGTATAGTTTCCGTGAGCGGATTTTCTCTCTCGAAAATAAAATCATTGAATCCTTGTTGCACTAACTGAATCAATTTTCAAGCCAGTCATCTGCTAAAGCTTTCTCACATTATTTGGAGTTGCAGGTTAAAGGCAGTACTGCATTTGTTGTAGTTCTGGCATATTGGCCAGGCTGCCCTCATGTGCAATACAGTGTATTTTTGTAATGTCACCACTGTAACCACTTTCAGTGTAAAGAGTTGTTATCATTATTATTAAAACCATTCTGCTGGGTCTTGCAGGACCAAAAAAATGCCCAGCATTAATTTAACGCCACTCTCTGTCAGTGACAACTACAATTTTTCAAAACTTGGTTGGGAATACAGAATCTTTGTTTTTGGTAACATGATCGTAGTTCTCATGTTTTGCATCATACAGGTTCTTGTTGATGTTCCCTGCAATACTGACAGACATGTGTTAGAAGAAAAGGACAATAATTTATTTAAGCCAGGAAGAGTCCGTGAGAGGCTGGAATTACCAGAAAGACAAAAGAATCTACTGTTGTAAGTATTTTTTAATTATGTAATATTTTCTACAAAAAGGGTCTGTATAAGTGAGGAAGTCATATACAGTACAGCCGCCTTGGACTGGTCACTCTCCAAGGTTGGGGAATATTTCCTCGGATGCAATAATATTAGATTCCAAACACTAATTATAGGATTAATCATTAAAAATTTAATTAATGAAGGACCGGATACAACTCGGTGCTTCATTAATTAAAATTTTACTGGTGAGGATTTTTATATCCTGGTAATCGCATGCATTGACATCACTGTCCATGTGTGGGTTATGAACAGTCCACGGTGACTGTACTGTAGCCAGGCATCTATATTAGGGATGGCATGAGTGGGTGGGGGAGGTCCATGCATTTTACGCTGTAGGCATTTTATGAAGATTGAAGTCTTGAGTTGGGCAAAGTTATGGAGTTGGTGTCCCTTTCAAGTTGGTATGGCTTGGTAGCATATTTTACAAAACATTATCTCTGGGGAAGGCCCAGTACTAGGATTCAGCTTAAGAAATGTCTTGAAAAATATGCCCCAAATGGCAATTGTCACCAAGTGTGGTATGTCATTTGTAATTTCATTATTTAATGCCCTTTGCAAGTCATAGAATTCAAGTTTTTGAGAAGGGTGGGGGAGTGCCTGGGGATTTTAAATTTCCCCCTCTGGCTACTCAACATTGAGTGAGGGGTAGTGTCTAAATGTCATTGCCTTCAGTATTCACGATCATCCCACAGTAGTGTCCATAAATTTAAAAAACAGTTTGGATATCCATAGATGTTACTCTTGAGGATAAGTATTTTTCTGGAATTTCTCACAAAATCAAGTAAAAGCTGCTGTAAAACAGTCATGGCTTGATTTAATGAAAATTTCAGTTAACACTGACATCAAGTGTTAAATGAGAAAAGGATTCTTACAGTTTTCTGGGAGATATTTAAGTATTACTGTTCTGGACAGGAGTACCTGTCAGCAGAACACAAAGCACTGAATTTACCTTTTTTCTACAGGGATTGCTAAAAATGTTTCTAAATTGGAATTGGCTAGTAGTTCAACAAGAGTCTTTTCTTCATTTTCTGTGAATCTGTCTCAGAAATGATGCTGAGAAATATTTGAAGGCAAACAGGGATACAAAGATGCCTTTTTCTCTCTGACTTGTTCAAGTTGAAACCAATAAGTTGTTTCCCCTGATAAAACTTTTAGTTTGAAAAATAATATCAGTGTTGGAAGTGTGTTTAGTGTACAGATTCTCTTACTTGGTAGAATGCTGGAGGCCCATATTTGGGCTTTATTCTGAAGTGCTAGTACATGGACTACAACTTAGCAGCTTTATATTCTGTGGATCATGGATGTGCTTCATATTATCTTTGAAGTGAAATTATTTACAATTTATGGGAGAGTGCCTATAGCACTCTCCCATAAATTGTAACAAGACAAACACCTATAAACAAATTTTGACATCAAAAAATAATTTAGCACTCTACCAGTTTTATTAGCAGGGCTTAATTTTGTATTGTCATAAATTTTTTGAGTCAACTCTTTAGAGTTGAAACGGTTAACTGATTAATTGATTAACTGATTGAGTGTTGGAAGCCCATATTAGGACTTTATTCTGAAGTGCAGGTGCTGCCACTTAAAGGCTTCATATTCTTTGGATGTACTTCGTATTATCTTTGAAGTGAAATTATTTAGTCTGTGTGGATTTGCCTTGTTACAGTTTATGGGAGAGTGCCCAGAGGCACTCTCCTATAAAATGTAACAAGGCAAAGACACATGATAAAGTTTTGCCAAGCAAAAATAATTTAGCGCTCTACCAGTTAACCAATGATCAATGTCTTGATCGATCAAAAAAGTAATTGATCGATTAACCGTTACTTTTGAACTACTGTATTTTCTGGGTTAACAAAGGAACAAACTTGCTCCAAAACAGGCAAACATTGTCACACTGACTCACATCAATTATATGAGACAGAGTAAAGCATGCAAGTTACTTGCTGACATACTTGTTTACTTGCATGATCATTATACTGTATAAGTAGCTGGAACTGGTCATTCTTAAGTTAACCTTTACCCAATGCAGGTAGAAAATGACACTTGCAAAATAGATTCTTGAATTACTTAAAAAATTTCAATTTTTGTCTCAAAAACATAGCTTGTGGTCCCTCATTGGAACGAGCTCAATGAGCTTGTTCCAATGAGGGATCATAAGCTATGTTTTTGAGACAAAAACTGAAAACATAATAAAATTTGAATGGAGATTTTTGTATGTAGACTTGGCCAATTTTGTCCTTTACGTTGGGTAAGAATCAATTATTTAATTTTGTTTGGCATTAAGACTTGGATTTCATGCCTGATGAATGTGAATCCTCTCTCAGTTAAAGGAAATTGTTGATAAAATTTCAGTAAAAAAATATTCAGAACAAATTATTAATTTCATAATTTATTGAAGTTGATGAGAGGGAATGTGATCGGTGCCAGAAATTTTTTTCGAAATCTGTTTGCTTGCAGTGTGTTGAGTGTGAGGGACTATAAATAATTTGTCAGTGGTAGAAAAGCAATATTGTGTTCATACCATAACATCTCACTATGGTGTAAACTCAATATGTATTTTGGTGGCTCAGTGGTTAGAGCATTGAACTTCAAACAGAAAAGGTCCATGGTTCATCCTGACCATCAGTAACTGCATTGTGTCCCTGGACAAGACACTTAATTCCAATTGCCTGTGAGGGGGCATGGTGGCAATGTGTTCTAAGAAATACTACTCATTGATTGTGCCCTTGCCTTCAACCAATGATAACCCTGTTTGTGTGAAATTAGTATGTTAACCCTTTATTCAATGCAGATGATATCAGAATTTGTTATTTTAATTTTTGTCTTTTCATATTTTTCAAAAAATTTCAACAAAACCATATCATGTGAATGAGGGGTCACATGATATGGGTTTGTTGAAATTTAAAAAAAAAAAAATTTCTGTCAACTACCCAATTTGTAAATTGTGCGGTCAGTTGTGGTCGATTTGTTACGTAAAGGGTTAAGGAGTCTAACACTTCCACGCTACTGCTCATTGGTTGTCTCCAGGTACTTCAGCTGTCTCCACCCATAAAACTGACACAAGGTGACCCTGGCTGTCAAAAGTGTCATTAAACCCCAATAAATAAATAAATTGATTTTCTATATTTTTTAATACCACTGTGATCACAAAAGTGGTATTTTTCTTGATCATATTGTGATCAGGTTCAACACACTTACACAGAAGTGGGTCAAGTTTTTATAAATAAAATATTCTTAAATTAAGACCAAATCACAGTTACAAGCAACAGTAGCATCTCAGATTCAATGTTCTCACATTTTTTCCAGCAGGGGTGATTCTACAGTATCTAGAGATGGGCAGTATTGGAATTTGGAGTTTGATATCAGTTTTGGTATTTTTAAAGGGGTTTTCCTCAGTATCGGTTCGGTATTTGCTCTCTGACTTGACTGAGATAGTACCAAAGGGGAATTCACATCAGGAAAATGCAGAATAAGTTTTCTTGTATCATTCTACCACAGCTCCACAAATCCCACTGCCAGTGACCTCAACTGTGGCGTTCTTTTACAAACACAAATCATATCTACAGTAATTTTGTGACTTCTTCTAAACACACCTTAACATTTAAAGGCCTATTTGAGGTGTTTGCAATCTCAGAGCATGTGTTCCAACCATGCCATCTTCATGAGGTCCTACTGGCAATAAACCAATCACTTGGACAGTGATTTCTAGTCAAGTCTTGGCTGCCTATTTAGGCAGCCAAGACTTGGCTAGAAATCACTGTTAAGCAGCTGGAAATGTATAGGTTGTAGTCCAGAGAGAAGCCAGGACAAATGCCTAGGCCGTTGAGGGTTAACAAAACTGAAAATAAAATCAGTAACTGCTTTCATGAAAATGAACCCTTTTGACATCAGAATGCAGAGGGTTAAGCAGCTGGAAATGTACAGATTGTAGTCTAGTGAGAATTCAGGACAATTGCCCAGGCCCTTGAGGGTTAACAAAACTGAAAATAAAATCAGCCACTGTAGTCCGGCCTCCGAGGCACTGAACCTGGTTTTGTTGTATTAATTTTTTTTCTCAGCAGATTATTATTCTATAGGGTCTCCGTGATGAGATTTTTCTTACTGGACAGCTGACAGTGTTGAGCAATTTTTTTTTATTCGACAAAATCCAAGATGGCCGCCAAGGTGGCCACTGTGAAAAAATACAATATCACCATATAATTTGGATCGGAATTTTTGGTAAGATAATATGGAATTTTGAAGATTTTTCTTCTTGATTCATCGTACACATATAAAATTGTTACTTATTGGCCAAAATAAGATTACCAAAATCCAATATGGCGGCCAAGATGGCGGCCAATGTGTCACACTTTTCTCATTTTTTTGAGATTTCACCACGTATCCTTCATATTGTTGCTAAGATGTTGACAAATATACATGCTTATATAATTCTATTTACCAGAGGGGCCATTTCTGCACACACTGGTACTCTAATATCCACCAGAAGTGGATTGTTGCTCACTGTATCATGTTATTTATAAACACCGGTATAACCTAGTCAATCCGAAAAAAGTTGCGAATTATGTTATGTTCGTCGGAATTAACAGATATTATATGTATAAACAGTGTAAGGTATATACACATATCGGCACATTTTCAGGAACCTACTGTTACTCTCATGTGTCATATGAAATATATTCTCTCAAAACCCAAGATGGTGTCAAAAATGGCTGCAAATATGGCAAAAAATCAACATTTCTTACAAATATAGGCAGCTATTAGGCGCTATTATTTTGAAATGTCCAACCATGGTTATTGATATGAATTAGCCATATGGGGTGATGCTCTTTTGTTATATATGATCAAAGGAACTGTTTGAGAAACCCAATATGGCATCCAAAATACCCCCAAAATTGGAAAAGTAACAAAGCAATTACAGTTTACACTCATCTGCCCATAGTCCAGTCGCCAATACACTTAACCTGTTTTTTTCTCGGTGTATTATCTTATCACTATATCGTATAACTATATGGTCTCCTCGTGCGATTCCTTTTACTGGGCAGCTGACAGGGTTGATCAATTTCCTTATAACCGGCAAAACCTAAGATGGCCCCAAATTCAAGTTTCCGCCGATACCACTGAAAATATTGAAATTGAAAGTCAAAAATCTTTACTGAATAATTCAGTACAGCACGCCATTTCCAACTGATTGTGTTGGTCACAAAGCGGGTCAGCTTATCCCCAGATTTTCCAGAAAAAATCAAAATGGCTTCCAAAATTAGTAACATTTTGCTATTTTCAGCAGTAGTGTTATACAAGAAATTGTAACAAGAGAGATGTTTGAAAATATCATTGGTGAAGTACTTTATAAGGACCACACAAGATGCAGTGAATATCAAGTTGAATGACTGTGTAGTTCCTTAGCTCGACTCATCACTACGCATTACTGCCAGCGATGTCTGTTCATTGCAGCAGTCCTCTGAAACACTGCACGCACAGAAAATGGTACACGCCATGTTTGCTGCATTACACTTACACCTCGAATATTTGCATGGTGTTTTATTCTAACATGTGCACCTAATCATCTTCAGTATTTCATCATGTGCTAGCTTGACGTTGGACGCGACTGTCACAGGGTTCAAAGATTTTGTATTCACGTCTTTCTCGAATCCAAATACAGTTGGGCCCATCTGCGGTGGGTTAGGTGAAGGGCATGCTTCCATATACAAGTTTGCAAGTGGGCCCGTTTGACATTCTCAGTAAAAGCCTCTGTTGTGGGTGGTAGGCTGCACAATTTAGGAGCAGATGTTGCAGTCAGATTCCCAATTCGTGTTCGCCATATGCACAAACGAGCATCGGACATTGAAGTTGATTTAGGAGATCTATAGCATAATGCTATGAACTTGGTGGCTTGTTCTAGAACATCCGATATCTCCACGTTATTCTCACCAAGTGATTCCAGTGTCCCACCAGTTTGCAAAACCTTCAGTACATGCCCTTTGCCTATACCAAAGTATCCCCCTACAGTATCGCACCCGGAAAGTGCATGAGCAACGAGCAATTGAGGAACAATTTTCTTGTGTGTATCAACTGCGGCAGGTATATCTATCACCACCCGTCCATGGATTGGTAACTCCATAGTCATTGCAACCGTCAAGTATTGTTCAAGGTAGTGATGCAGCAACAACAAATAGACGTAAGTGTTGTCAGCAACAACCACAATGTTATTACATTCAGCTGCAGCAAACAATATTGCCTGTTGAACGATAATGTTGCCAGCTTCCTCGTGACTAGTTGCCATATCTACTCTATTTGTCACCGATCCACAATTAACCTCAACCGGAACATCATGTTGGCCAGTAATTACAAGTTTGTGAGTTTGTGTGTTTTGCTCAGCAAAACTTTTGTCCGTGGTGAGTTGGTCACATATAATGGAGACCAGTTGCTCTTTATTCTCCACTACGGTCAGCACATGTTTTTGTGGTGGTAGCAGGGAGGTGGGTACAAGTTGAAACACCTGGCAGCTATCGGCCTTTCTGTGTGCCCTTGTCATGCAATTGGTGCTGTAGTCAACATATCTGTCAAATACCAAATACACATCACTCGATCGCAACTTCTGTTTGATGTTATCTTTAAACGCTGTAATGAAGTCTAGAACAGTTGCCGGTCTGGTTTTGGTAGACACGGGCCAATGAGATATCCAGAGCAGTGCACAGCCATCAATAACAATTGCAGATTTCTTATCCACACCAGACATTCTTTTTGATTTCTCAACAACTGTTTTATTTTTCAATACTGATTTTGATGTGCACATGCCCATATCCCTGGATTCATCAAATTTCGTGGTTGGAAGTGGTGACAGTTCAAAGAAAAGGATATGTTTGATATCTAATTCACGTGAACTCTATAAAAGTCCGATAACTCTGGAATAAATGAGATTAGTGTCATATATTTTGACCTCCCCAACCTTCAGCGACTTTTTCAAGATTGCCATAGTTTGTACTGATTTCGAAATTGACTCATAAAATCCACTCGGGAAGGCCTCTTCAAATTCTGTCATTTTCTGAACTCCGAGGCTGACAATCTTATCGACATTGACAGATGTTGGACCTATCCTACCAGTTGTGATGTTAATTATGGTCTCAGGGTGTCCGTTTGGATCCAATGGGTCGATACACATTCCTAGTTTAGGTCTCAGACCCATACAGTCGACAGAATCACTTGAAATTCTAGACTTGGCCTCTTCCTTATGTGCGATCTGTAATTTGTCACTATCTCGATCTTCTCGCAAATTTGATATACCAGTAGCTAACTTCCCACATGCATGCAAACTCAATGCCCAGGTTTTTAGTGTTTCTGGGTTTAATGTGATCCCTATTATACCGGATTTGCCATGGCCATATTGCATGAAGGTAATTTCGATATACATATCACTCCATATGCCATTCCATAGACCAGGTATGTGTCTCATCACATGTTCACCCTTCAAGAAATGAGATAAAATATCTGGTGGCATATTCTGCATCTGCCGCAGATAGTAAAGCCCATATCTTGCGCAATTTGCATGACCAGAAGCAAAGAAATAAGGAAGCATGCTTTTCACAGCTTCGATGGGCAAAAGCCAGTCAACTTCTCTCTCCGCTCGTATGTACAACATCATGAGGAAGCATGGTTTAAAAAAACATCAACCCACATTTTTGTTGTGCGACTTTTGCACGCGTTCTCTTCTAGCAATGCAAATAAATCTTATGCACATTGCAAATCATTATTCTCAAAAGCTGTTCGCAAAAGTGCTTCTGATAACAAACGCATGGCTCTCATATTCATTGGAAACTTTTTCCCAGTCAACATCTTTTCAACCCCACCGAATACTGACTCAAGTATATCTGAAAGTCCAGTATTGGCCATGAGTGTTCCAGCTGAACCAATGAAACTCATGAGCAAATGCATACCACCCAATCGAGGAACAAATGCCGCGAATTTGTCTGAATAAGACCATAACACCTGAACTGCTATCTTGTATAACTGCTGATCGGCAGTAAATATAGTGAACGGCTGTCCTGCATCTGACGATAGTTACTGTGCCTTTTCCATAGCTATCATGATAGTGTCTGGATCAGCAGGTGTCATGTCTATTAGAGGAAGGTATGCTGCATTCGTTTTTGGGTTCACTGTTTGACCCGAGTCTCTCGTCATGTGGGTATTATACCCATTGAACTCCGGACAGTTCTGGTCAGTGAACATATCTTTCAAAAATGCGAAGTCAAGTTCTATCGCTCTGCGTAATGACATTGCACTGCAACACAATGTTGAAAGGAGAGGAACAGTGTTTTGTACATGTGATGCGGGCATGTAAGGTCGTTTGGGTTCACTGAAATGCACAACATCCAATTCGTACTCTGTTGGTTTTGTCTTATCTGACTTTTTCAATCTTGGTATCGTCTGAGACTCAATGGAATCTTTATTGTCCTTTTGAGCCATCACGATTGCCAATAAATGGGTGCTTAGCTTCCCATTTTGAAAAGCAATTTCAGCATCAAAGTTGTCAACAACCACTTGTATGAGGCCATTATTGGCATCCGAAATCAGTGTATCATTTGCATTCTTTGCAGCCAGAGTTGCCGCAGATGTTTTTAATCTCAATAGCTCATCATATGAGCATGTAACACCAAAATCATGCATGGTTTTTACCAACTCTTTAGAATATTTTAACAGCGTTGCCAACGAAATTTGAAGCGGTGTGTATTTTCCACACAATGCTGATGTCACAATGTTTCCTATCATCAGAGCAGGTAATGTGTGGTCCAACTGTGGAGCTAAACGACTTAGTAATGTGAGAAGTGTACCACTTACAAATGAGTAACATCAGTGGCGTTTGGCGGCCGGACTACTGCTTTCATGAAAATGAACCCTTCAAAGGCTATCAAGCCCCATCAAGGCCTTATAAATAGTGAATGTAGGAAAATTTAAAAATTCAGATGGTTTCCGTATTCAATGATTGGTTCGGTTCGGTTTATTGGTATCCCCATGATATTGGTATTGGTTTTTCGGTATATTGCCCATCTCTAACAGTATTAGGGAGAGAAAAGTAGAATGATAACTTCAGATCGAAAGTCTCTGTCTGCTCATGTGATCACAGTTCAGTGGAGCCCACTTATTGTGTATATCTTTTAATTGAATAACCCTGTTAATTGTATATAACTTCCAAACACTAAAAAATTTACATACCTTCAGTACAAATTTGACCTGTTTTAATTGCATATAGGTTATTTTGTAAACTCCTGTTACATGTAAAAATATTAAAAAATCTTGTAATCTGATGAAGAATTACTCTAACTTCCACTGAATTTCCCACATTTAAAGACATTTTTGGCATCTACACATCCCAAAGAGGCTTTTAATCTAGCATGTATTTCTTGACAGAGCTCTATGAGATCTGTCAAACAAGACATAAGGGCCCACAAAGTAGATCTTCTGTTTTTCTGGCCATTTTTATAAAACTGCATGTCGGCAGGAATATTTTTATTTTATTTTTTATTTTTGTAATTATTTCTTTGCCATCAAAAGTTCATGTTCTTGCTTTGTTTTAGGTTTTAGGCCTCATAATCTACAGAAAAGTGTGTGTGGGGGTGTATTTCATCCCTTGAGTGCAAGAAGGCTTTGCAATGCTAAAGCATTACAAAGCCTTGTGTGCATTCAAGGGACAATTTTATTAACTTGGGTAAAATATCAGCCATAAACCATTTAATTTTCATTTTTTTAATTTTTTTTAAGTTTGCATTGGTTATAAAAAGAGAGTATGTGGCAGCCAAAAGGACCATGCAGGAGGGCCTGAGAAAGAGATTTTTAACTTTTTTAGGCCTAATAGAATAAATGCTCAGTTTATTACAAGAAGATAGGGAAATGACCCAATTCCTATTAATTGTATCCTCCTGTTAACTGAATATTTTTCACTGGCAATGTGGCTGTTCCATTAACAGGGTTAACAGGGTTCCACTGTAATGTAATAGTAAAATACCTTGAAGTTCATGATGATTGGGTAGAAAATCAACATTGAAAATCTATACTTCTTTTGGTTACACATGTTGAAAAACTATTCTAACAGGAATGATGGAAGGGCAGGTGGGGGTGAAGGCAACTTGGAAGGGCAACATGGACAGAATGCTACGGAGATCAGCAATTAACTGTGATTGTATCTTAATCACAGAAAATCTTATTACTACATGAAAGGGCACAGTATAAAGTTGATACTCTGATGGTCTAATTAACAGCTCATTTTGAACATTGCAAAAACAGGCAATTAGGCCCCACAAAATAGATCTTCTGTTTCTCAGGCCATTTTGTGTAAAACTGCATGTGGGCGGGCATTTTTTTTATTTTATTTTTAGCTCAACTTTGGCAAAGCCAAATTTGAGCTTATGCCATGGCCAGTCGTCCGTCTGTCCGTCAACAATTCAATACGGCTCGGGCTAGAGGCCGCATTTATGAACCGATCTTTACGAAACTTCTTGGGTACCTTTGTTATGACCGTGGGACGAGAATGAGTGTTTTTGGGTTTCGATCCGAAATTTAAGTAGGCCGCTGGCAGCCATTTTGTACATAATTAGGTGCAATCAGATTTTTCCACAGAACTTCCATATGAAAGTGCTGATTTGAATAATTTTTTTGAATGAATGTTTAGTACCATGAAATACATCACATATAATACAAGTTTTTTTCTCGTGCATAAATAATTAAATTATGCAAATTAGACTAACTTTGATGTATTTAGTGTTACTTTCAACACTGTAAGTGCAAATGCCAATACGGCTCGGGCTAGAGGCCGCATTTATGAACCGATCTTTACGAAATTTCTTGGGTACCTTTGGTATCACTGTGGGACGAGAACGAGCGTTTTTGGGTCCGGTCCGAAATTCAAGATGGCCGATGGCAGCCATTTTGTACAAAATTAGGTGCAATCAGATTTTTGCACAGAACTTCCATATGAAAGCGCTGATTTGAATTATTTTTTGTGTGGCATCATGTCAGTACACATGTCAATACAGCTTGGGCTAGAGTCTGTATTTATGAACCGATCTTCATGAAACGTCTTGGGTACCTTTGTTATCACCTTGGGACAAGAACGAGTGTTTCTGGGTGCGGTCGAAAATTCAAGATGGCTGCCAGTGACCATTTTGTACCAAAATTAGGTCAAATCAGTTTTTTGTACACAACTTCTAAATGGCTCGGGCTAGAGGCCGTATTTATGAACCGATCTTTACGAAACTTCTTGGGTACCTTTGTTATCACCGTGTGATGAGAAAGAATTATTTTGGGTGTGGTCCAAAATTCAAGATGGCCACCAGCAGTCATTTTGTACCAAAATCAGTCTTTTGTATAGAACTTCGGTATGAAAGTTCTGATTTGAATAAATTTTTGTATGAATGTTTAGTAACATGGAATACATCACATATAGTACGGGTTTTTTTCTCGTGCAGAAATTATGCAAATTAGATGAACTTTGATTTATTCAGTGCTACTTATACACTAAAAGTGCACATGTCAATACGGCTTGGGCTAGAGGCTGTATTTATCAACCGATCTTCTCGAAACTTCTTGGGTACCTTTGTTATCACCTTGGGACGAGAACGAGTGTTTCTGGGTGCGGTCCAAAATTCAAGATGGCTGCCAGTGGCCATTTTGTAACGAAATTAGGTCCAATCAGTTTTTTGTCACAACTTCTATACAGCTCGTATTTGTGAACCGATTTTCACCAAACTTCTTGGGTACCTTTGTTTTCACCTTGGGACAGGAACGAGTGTGTTTTGGGGTGCCTTTGTTATCACTGTGCTATGAGAACAAATATTTTGGGGTCCAGTCAGACCCACTCTGGGACTCAAAGATTTCTTTTCTAGTTTAGGATCTGACTGTCACCCACCTTTACAATACTTTACCTATACATTTGTTACAGGCTACAGTCAGTATTTTTGTACAGACCGTTACAATACTTTATATGTACCTTTGTTATCAGGTCATTACCTAGATGTTTGTCATTGCTGTGTCACATACTATACATGTACATGTCTTAACAAGTTGAGCTACAGTGTCATTGACACTTTCATTTATTTTTATAATTATTTTTTTGCCATCAAAAGTTCATGTTCTTGGTTTGTGTTATGTTTTAGGCCTCCTAACCTACAGAATAGCATGGGAGGTGGTGTATTTCGTCCTTGAGTGCAAGAAGGCTTTGCAATGCTAAAGCATTGCAAAGCCTTGTTGCACTCAAGGGACAAATTGATCAGTTTTATTAACTTGGGTAAAATATCAGACATAAACCACTTAATTTTTATTTTTTTAAGTTCTCATTGGTTACAAAAAGATGGCATGCTGTGGCCAAAAGGACTGTGCGGGAGGGCCTAAGAAACAGATTTTGAACTTTTTTAGGCCTTAATAGTGATTGTATCTTAATTACAGCTGATCTTATTACTGCATGAAAGGGCATGTATGCCCCCTTGATCAAGGGCAAGAACACTGAGCATACCCCTCCCCGCACTGGCATGCCTGCATTTTCCTTTCTGTTCCTCAAAGTTTCTAAAAAGGTGCATAAATAAATAAATAATTAATGTATTTTCAGATTAACTGAATTTGTGTACAAGTGTATTTGGAGTTCACTAGACAATGTTGGGGCCACAATTGGAAGGCTTCATAATCTGTGGATAATCTGTGGATGTGCTTCAGATTCAGCTGGAAACAAGATTATTTTGTTTGTATCATGTCACTGGCCTAGACAGGGGCTGGGTCTACCTGGAGGAGCCTTGCCACCCCAAAATCTCCATTGCACCCCCAACTAATGAAGTTACATATGACATACATGTACCAGCCATTACCAGTGGGAGGGGGTCTGTCTGGGGATGCCTTGCCACTCCAAAATCCCCACTGCCCTCCCCACCCCCCTCCCCTCATAAAAATCCAGAATTTTACATCTGCATCTGCATGGGTCATTAACTAATGAAATTACTTATGTGTTTGGCGAAAATTTACATTCTTTTGACACTCAAAATGTCACCAAATAGTGCCATATTTTTCAAAAATTTCTCTGCAAGAGAAATTGTGGAAAAATATACCCTTTAACCACAACAATGCAAGAAGGAGGACACCACCTCTATACCTTCCCCAAACTCAAGACTTAAAAAATTTTGCGACATGCCTGCAACATAAAAAATTCTGGCCAACCCTCCACCTCCAAGGTCCATGTGCCCCCCTGGCTCCCACCCACCCCCCAAATATACATGCCTGGCTATGTACCTCTATGGGGTTGTCTTACTATGCCTCCGACCTCCTTAGGAGGTTCGGTGGGTATATGGTTGGGGTCTCCATCTGTACATCCATATGTACGTGCGTACATGTATGCATGTAGATACAAACAAGCATTTTGTATTGTATTTTCTGGCATTGATAATGATAGTCAAGAATGGGGGAAAGGATAGCCACAAATCGCAGGTTTTTACCACACATTCATATCAAGAGTTAAGGCCTTTCAGGACATAGAAAAATAGTAAAATGAACGTTTTGCAATATAACTCTGGCATCATTTGTCAGATTTCAGTGTCCTTTGGTATGCTTATAGACCAACATGAGGGACATGAGATGTACATATCGCGGCTTTCGTCAGTGCATTCCTACCTACTTAGAAACTCTCTATACGAATGTTTTGCATTATAACTGTCATTTATGTACAGATTTTGATGTCCTTTGGTATGGTATGAGAGAATAGCATGTGGGGAGAACACATCCAGATATTATGTGTTTGGTCCATGCATACAGATCAGAGCTATGGGACTTAGAATAGAGGAATATGACACACCAGCATGAGCAACACGATATCCATGTATCACAGGTTTTTCCAGTACATTCCTACCACAGTTATGGCCCTTGTTACACTTATAAAACTTTCCATAGAAACATTTTGCTATATAACTCCAGCATGGGTTGTTGGATTTTGATGTCCTTTTGTGTGATGATAGACCATTCTGGGGGAAAGGATATCTGCATATTGCGGGTTATGCCCATGCATATTTACTGCAGTTATCACAGTTATGCCCCTTTTTAGACTTTTTTATTCCCCATGTTGCACTATTTTCTTGTTGCAATTCAGTGGATAGTGGCCACAGTCACTCTCCAATAAATTGTTACAAAACAAATCCAAATGAGTAAGACTCCTAAAATTAACCTGGCACCCCATCAGTTAACCCTCAGTACACTGATGTATAGTGTCAAAATTTTAAGGAGCTAACTTTTGCAATTATAAATTTCAATCTTGCCAATATTGTGGGAAAAATGATATTTCTGAATTTTGACATCGGTGTGTAGGGGTTGAATAAAAAACACATCTGGATACTGAATTTTGGGCATCAAATGATATGAAGCATTTCATTTTTTGTTTTCAGGTCTGGACTAAAGTCATGTCAGCCCGGTGGTTCAGTTGTATATTCCACATGTACCTTGTCACCAGGACAGAATGATGGCGTCATCCAGAATTTATTTCAGCATATGTGGCAGGAAACCTCCATGGAAGTAGAAATTCAGAATCTCTCTCTCATGACAAAAGCTTTCTCGGACACTTTTAGATTTTTCAAATGCAGATTCGGCCACATGGTTTTGCCAACTTTGAAATCAAACTTTGGTCCCATATATTTCTGTAAATTGAAAAGAATTAAATAAATATGTTTTTAATATTAAAAACCTCATATCATTTCTCTTCATCTCTCCTTATAGGATTGTTTTGATAATGGATTTTTTGTTCTTCAACATGTCACAGAGTGTTTGGAATATGCTTACTTAGAAGCTCTTAGGTCAGACACATGTCTTCAGACATTGGGGTATGTGTGTAACTCATTTTTGTCCAACCAGGACATGAAGTTTCCTGACTGTTCTTATGTACACGTACAGTGGAAACTAGAAGTCCTGTGACAATTAGGCAGAAAATGCTTGTTAGTAAATGCAGAAGAATGAAGTAGTCTGAAATACACAAGAGCCTTTGTGCTGTGCAATGCAAAATGTAATGTACCATTAGTGAGGTTGGTAGTGAAATCACGAATGAACCGAACAAAAAGAAAAAAAATATTGAGACTACAGTATGTGGAAGGTGGATTTCTACTAAATCGCTGTGGGATAGATTTTTCACTCAGTAATTTTTAACAATTTCTGAGGACAGAACACAAGAAGCTCTTGCAAACTTCCATCACATGGACCACCGTGTTGTACCCAGTGGGCCATGTGATGAAGGTTTGCAAGTGTTTCTTGTGCTGTTATGAATAAATATAAATACTTTTCGAGTGGAGAAGATATGGCACTTTGACTAAGTAGAAATACACTCTCTTCATTCTGTATATGCATTTGAATTTTAATATCTATTCACATCATTGCATATACATGTATCCCAGTAGAAGTTAGGAATGATGTTAATGATCTCTATTTGCTAGTATAGAATTGGACACGCTGTTTTTCTACTGGAATTGAGTTATGCTAATGGTGCAGTTTGAAAGGGACAAAAGTGCACTTACTCAGCATGCTATTACTTTAAAATAGTTCACAATACAGGCATAGGTCTTCTAGTTTAAACTGTACTTATGTACTTCAGTGAGCTATTCAGACAAGGATTCTGGAGCAATGTCAGGGGTGTAGCGAAGATGTGGGTGTGCAGTATGTGGGGGAGTCTGATCTGGCCTGACTGTGATGGATCAAGTCCCCAGTGATTTATTTATTTATTTACTTATTGGGGTAATTTTTTTTTGATGGCGGAAGCCGGAGTACCTGGATAGAACCACTGAGTGGTTGTGAGTAACTGTCAGACACCCCAGCGTACTAACTCCACACAAACAGGGTTAACATTGAATGAAGACAAGTGCACCATTGACGTGCAGTGTGCTTTAGTACACATCACCACCGTGCCCACACATGGGCAATTGGGATAAAGCACATTTCCTAATGCAGACAAAATGCAATTACCCGTGGCAAGGATTGAATCATGGACCTTTCGGTTTGAAGTCCAATGCCATAGACACTTAGCCATCGCGCACCCTAGTCCCAAGTGATAATATATCCCAACTACATCATCAAGGCATGCCTTGATGGTAGAGTGGGATTATTAGTCAGGCAGAATTATAGTTCAAAAGCATATATTTGTAGATGAATAAAACATAAATGTAGTAGTCATGATGCAATTTTGTATTTGATTAACACATACTGTACCAAACTGGTCATGCTGGGCCCCTCAATTACCTGAATCACGTATCACAGACGCCCATTGGCTGTGTGCACGGAATAAGTCCAAGTAAAAAATCTAGTTTTGTAAGAATGTACATGATAACTACCTACAATACAGCCACCATAGACTGGTCACTTTCCATGGATGGGCAATATTTCCAAGTTCCATGGACACAATAATATTCAATTCCAAACACTAATAATAGGGAAAATCATAAAAAAAATTTAATTAATGAAGAGCCGGGTACAACCTGGTGCTTCATCAATCAAAAATTTCCTGATTAAGATTTTTATTATTTGGTAAACGCACGCAGGGACATCACTGCCAATACGTGTATTAAGACCAGTCTACAGCGACTGTACTGTAGCAAGAGTGAATTGATTCTAAGACTCCAATTCATACAAAATGTCCCAGCTGGAAAAATCATTTGGGGGTGCAGGGTTTTTGCCCCTCTAACACTCCACCCCTTTGCAATGTCCCTGAGCAATGGAAACCTAAATTCCCAGGACTGGCTGCTATGGCTTTAAAGAGAGCATTGCCTATTGTCATGGCTAATTTTAAGGGACGGTTTGAGTTTGACTCACCTACCTGTATCGCCAAACTAGTGGCTACCTGTGACAGTTTTGTGCCCATATGGAAGTTTTTGAAGAAGCCAAACTATTTTAATTGGTAGAGTGCTTGAAGCCCATATTTGGACCTTATTCTGAGGTGTAGGCACCATACCGTAAAGGCTTCATGTTCTTTGGGTATACTCCATATTATGTTTGAAGTGAAATTTCTTAGTTTGTATGGATTTGCCTTGCTATAGTTTATGTAGGCACTCTCCCATAAACTGTAATAAGGCAGCGACACATGAAGAAACTTGATGACCAAAAATAATTTAGCACTCCACCAGTTAATAAGCTAGATGTCATAACACCTGGGCATTCCATTTGGCTGGCTATCTAGGACCTTAATGGGCAACATGGCTTATTAACGCTCACCCATGGTCTTGAGTTGATACTCATGTTGTGGCCATGATTAGCCATTGTGCAAAAATATGTGACCTTAACCCTATGAACCCTAGCGGCCAGGAACATCATATGTCATAATTTCAATAAATAGGATGGATGCTAAGTGCATGTGTGTGGTAGACCAATCAATATTTTCAACGTGCAGCCCCAAGGCTGCACGTTGAAAATATTAATTGGTCTACCCCTAAATAATGAACATGGTCTCTTCCAGTTGCTGTCATTGAACTAATATGGAAGATACCACCAGGGTTCAAATGGTTAAACACCAATAAATAAATAAATAAATAAATCTAGGACCTTGTGTTTTAAATGACTTGTCTGAATCCAATTATTTTATTGTTCCATTTGGGCTAAGTACTATCTGACAATAGTACTCTACATAACTACTGCCCTATGAAGCAAAAAAAATGTGAGAGTGTGAAATCCCACCCAAGCCACCCAGGATGTATGGTCCCAGTACAGTTGTGTTGCAGGTGTTCCATAATCGGCATCAGCAATATGTTGGAAGCTACTTGAAGAATTTTTCATACTTTGTGAAATATGGAGAAAAATTGCAAGGTGTATTACATATGTAACAGGCAAAAGAAAAGGACACAAGGCTCGAAACCCATGCCCTCTAGCAAACAAAGTGATCAATTTACCTCAAGTCTAAGAGATCCATCCCAACCAGCAACTGATGTTTATATCTTGGTTAATACAGTACTCTCCCCATTCTTTTATAATTCATAAACAGTGAATCTCCCTCCACATCTCACCTCATAGTGCCCAGATGCATGCAAGGCTCCACAGCAGCAATGCCAGCAGTGTAACAGATCAAGAGTGAGTGTGAAAGACCTCTAACACACAAAGCGACCAATGTACCACGAGACTAGGAGACTCAGACCAACCAAACTTGTTCATAAATGTCCTTTAGATAGTTACTTCGACTGATACACAAATAGCATTAATAACCATTCAGTCAGGGTAGTGTTCAGGCCTGAAAATAAGCAGTCTGACATTTGCAGAATGAGGTCCCCAGAGGGTGAATTTGATGATGCTATCCCATACAGTGGTCAAATTTAGCCTCTGGGTACCTCTTTCTGTTTAGTTTTGAGACCCTGATTCAGATTGAGGTTCACAGAGGGTAAATTTAGTGATGCTACCCTGCTATGCAGGGTAGCATCACTAAATTCACCCTCTGGGGACCTCATTTTGCAGATGACAGTCTGCTTATTTTCTATCTTGGTAGTTTTGGAAGTTAAATAATAAATCTAACACAATTTATGTCTCATCCATAACTCAGAAATTACTGGAGATAAATTAATTAACCTTCATACAAAGGTGTGTAAGAGGTTTAGTTTCTTACCAGATTTATTCCCATATTTCCATCCATACAGTTCAGGGATGCAGAAATTGAAAATTAAAGATTACCCCATAATGGTTATGCAAAAACAAATTTGTGTAACCCTTCTGAGCCAAGATAACCCCAATTCCATTGCACCCCCTTTTGTCAGTGTATTTTTAGCTTAACTTGACAAAGTCAAGATAAGTTATTGTCATCACGCATGCGAAAGTCTGTTAGTCTGTGAGTCTGCTCACATTTTCCTTTAGCACAGGCTTCACCCCGCAGTTCGATTGTCACAAAATTTCATATGCAGGTTTGGGGTCATGTCTAGATGAGAACGTCCCCTTTTGGTCGCAATCGGTCAACCGTGATGGCTGCCCGAACCCAAAACCCCCAAACATTTAGCACAGTCTACAGGTCATATTTATGAAGGAATTTCATTGTAAATTGGTAGAATGACTCTGTATAATGTCTAGATGATAACGTCCCCTTTTGGCCATGATCTGTCAAACGTAACGGCTACCCAAGCCCAAAGCCCAAAAACTTTTAGCACAGTGTACAGGTCGTAATTAATATGGCGGGATTTCATTGTAACTTGGTAGGACGACTCCATATGATGTCCAGATGAGAACTTCCACATTTGGTCGCGATCTGTCAACCGTGATGGCTGTCAGAGCCCAAAACCTGAAAACCTTTAGCACAGTCTGTAGATCGTATTTATGGAAGGATTTCATTGCAACTTGGTAGGATGACTTCATGTGATGTCTGTATGAGAAGTCTCCCTTTGGTCGCGATCGGTCAGCTGTGACGGCTGCAAGGGCCCTAATCCCGAAAACCTTTAGCACAGTCTACAGGTCGTATTTATGAAGGGATTTCATTGTAACTTGGCAGGATGACTCTGTATAATGTCTAGATGAGAACGCCCCCTTTGGGCCATGATCTGACAAACGTCCAATTTTTGTCGCGATCATTCAACCGTGACGGCTGCCCGAGCCCAAAATCCGAAAACCTTTAGCACAGACTACAGGTTGTATTTGTGAAGGGATTTCACTGTAACTTTGTAGGATGACTCAGTATAATGTTTAGATGAGGACGTCACCTTTTGGTTGCGATCTGCCCAAAGCTCGAAAACCTTTAGCACAGTTTACAGGCCGCATTTATGAGGGGATTTCATGGAACTTGATAGGGTGACTCGTTTTGGAATAGTTTCACTGTAATGTGGTAACTTTGGTTTACATACCTTAACTGTGAGGGCCACATTAACCCACCCCTCAATTCTTTAGTACAGTCTACACCTCAAATTATTTTTATTGAAAACATAGCATAAAGGGAACAGAAATTTACATATTCTCAATTATTACATTTCTTGTCATATTTCATAATCCTTTCATCTAACACAACACACAGTGAAGTTAAGCTACAGTGTCATGACACTTTTATTATTTTTTAACTTGTCGAGCGCCGATTATTTTTGGCCACCAAACTTTGCTCACTTGTCATGTTACAATTTATGGGAGATTGTCGAGAGGCACTTTCCCATAAATTGTGACAAGACAAATCCACACAGATTTAATAATTTTACTTCAAAGATTAAAATACCTCAGATAATGCTTTCCAATGGTTAAGGCCACAGACTGTTTATCTGTTCTAACTTTCTTTGGTCCATAAAACGAATCCATCCATCGATAGATTCACACACAACTTGCCCATGTCTCGGGGTGTGTCATGACCTTGACCCAGGGTCATAACTCATGTCCACATGAGTCAAAGAGTCGTGCGAGCATTTGTTACCTGTCGCATTTGTTTTTACGGCCCTGTGGATCTTTCGACAAGAATCACGCGAGAGTCCAGATTCAGACAAGACAAGGGGGATAACTTTGTATGGTGGATAACACGCACATGAAATGACTACTCCAGACACACACATGAAATGACTACTCATAATTTTAAAAGTTCTTTTAACAGCACAAGATTTTAACGAGGTAACTGGTTTTAACCTGTACATATGTGCACCATACATATAGTGGCGTGTAAATACATTTTACGGTCACTCCGGAAGGAGGTTGCTCATATGTGACCGTCAAGAAGAAGAAATAAGTAAGTAAGTAAGTAAGTAAGTAAGTAAGTACATGGCTTGGGAGTCTGTCGGGAGCAGGACCAACTTGGCAAATACTCGACAGAATACGGTGGGGGTTGGTCAGAACAGGTAGAATCGCGACAGTGTTGGACACAGACGGCCTTTGTGTGCAGTAAAAGATCGACAGGGATATTATTCTGGGATTCAAAGTCCCACGCAAACAAAGAAGTAGGCAGAAAGGCGTAAATATATATTTTATGTTGTTGTTGTGAAACATAAGACAATTGTGTTTTTGACAGGAGGAAGGTGATATGATATATTGTAGTTTGACAGTCATCAAAAATGGCAGCGTCGGTCATTTAGTTCCCAAAGTAACAATTACACTATCTGACTACAAACTTCCAAATGATGAATTGGATTTTGATTATTTTTGGTATGGCATCTCATGCATAAATTATAATATAAATTTAAATAAATTATAAGAAAATATATAAAATAAAATAATTTCTTCAAAGGGTGCACTATTTGTTCCCCAGAGCAAATTAAATTTAACTCAATTCAATCTGATTCAATAATTGCTTTTCGTCATTATTATAATGTGGAGATTTGACTAAACTTTTGAGCCGTCACTGCGTACGCAATAAGTACGTAAGAATTCTATGCTTGTATGCAAGTAAATTCACAGGCGAACGTCGTATTATCAGAATTTAACATATTCAATAAAATATATATATAATACAATCAAAACTAAAAAAACATAAGGTATGACACTTCTCAAACCGAAATTTTTCACAAACTGTGATCTCTTCACTGATTTCTTAAAAATAAATAAACTACAGATTTACGCATCGGATCCAATACTATAAACCTTTACAATTGCATTTTCTAGAATTTTGTTTTCTAATTTTTAATATAACTGACCAAAATGAATCCTTATCATTTTAAAAGATATGGCAGTTTGCCACATGGCAAATTGCCACATCTTTGAAAATGCTAATGGTTCATTTCAACCCACTTATAAACTAGAAGCACTGTCACAGTGCCGAAGCTGCGACGATTCGTGCAACGCCAATGATGTTTTAAAACTCATTGGTGACAAAAAAACTCGTTGGTGACAACAAAAACTCGTTGGTGAAAAGTCCATAAATGTGACAGAAATTATCCGAATGACATGCACTATTGAGAGGGTGTAGACATCATGAAGATACACTTGCATACCAAGTATGGTGTCATTCCATCAAGTATTTTAGGAGTTATGGTGTTTTTTAAACTCGTTGGTGACAGACCGACCGACAGACCTACATTGTCACATACAGAGCTGCTCGTCTTGGCTAAAAAAATAAACTACAGATTTACGCATCGGAGCCAATACTATAAAACCTTCAGTTTACAATTGATTTTCTAGAATTGTATTTTCTAATTTTTAATATAACTGACTAAAATGAATCCTTATCATTTTAAAAGATATGGCAGTTTGCCACATGGCAAATTGCCACATCTTTGAAAATGCTAATGGTCCAGTTCAACCCATTTAAAGTCAAAACTAGAAAATACAATTCTAAAAGCTTTATAGTATTGGCCCCCGTTTACAAAGCTACCGCCATTTCGACACAGAGTAGATCATTTTTTCAAATTTCCAAACCGCGTGCAATGAATAGTTCTATGGTATATAACTTTCTTTCAATTTTACATGGTGAAGCGAAAAGGCCATCAAGTCTAGACCCTCTTCATCCGGAAATGCGACGATCTGCTTGCAATGAATATCCCACTGTAATATTATGCCAATTGGGCGATTAAGTATCACTTCTATTTTAGCTTTCAGCGGAATTTTTTGTCTCTCGGCATTGTATTCAGCAAAAATTGGAAACGAGATAGTGGATGTAGAAGTTATTATAGTTCGTTAGCCAATTTGAAGAGGAATATCCAGCGGACGTGACAACCGTTATTTGTTACTTATTCCCAGTCCTTATTTCGACATTCGTTATCAACCGATTTTATTTAACATCGAATAAGAACTGGGAATAAGTAACGGTTGTCACGTCCCCGAATATTCATTGCACGCAGGTTGTCGCAATACTGGATGATGAGGATCTGGTCTTGCTGAAATTGTCGCTTCACGACCGTGTGTGTGTGTGGGGGGGGGGGGGGGGAGGGGGAGGGTGGGTGGCGCCGTCCTGGAAAAAAATTGCAGACACAAGCCCCCCCCCCCCCCCCATTTTCGCTCCAAAGGGAACCACCCACCAGTTCTGTGCAAAAAAAAAAACAATTTTCCTTCTCCACCACCACCCCTCCCCCCCCCCCCCCCCCCCCCAGTTCATCAGTTATGATATATTTGCTCCAGTATTTAAAAGGAAGCCATCATGCCATGATCCTCTTATTGTGTTCTGTGTGAAGCAAAGCAATCCACCAAATCCACTATCCGATATCCCATAATCCATTATAGGTTACCTTTTAGACATAACCATTTCATGTTCAAGGTTCAAGGTTGAGGAAAGTCCAGAGAAAAACAAAAACAAAACAAACTTATTAGCTTATGAAAATCATATTAGGTGTGTAATTCTATCAGAAGGATAATTTAGAACATAATAATAGTTAATTTAGAAAATAACATTTCTTATTATTTGTGTTTTATTCAGTCAAAACACCGATGAAAACAGAAAAAGGAAAAAAAACTAAACGAGTGATTCTGTAGAATCGCAGGTTTTTCCTGGCGTTCAAAAATGTTAAGCCCTTTGATGAAATTGTATAAAATTTCAGCCCCCATAAAATTGTCTCTAAAAATGTAGGTGTGCAAACCGATATTGCCCCAGTTGAAGGGTTAACACAACTTTAAATGAAAAATCAACCCAACCCATGCATAAAATCGATTGAAAGCCTTCAAAACTCATTTTAATGCAGAAAAAAACAATTATGCCGACCCTAAAATTTTTATCAGTAAAAGTCGCTCATTTTGTTCATTGTAGCCCTATATTTCCACCCGACTTCAGTTTTATTGGTAAAGGGGGGTCTGACGGTGATTACATTGGCTGAGAGAGTCGCCTACCGTGTGCAACGAGACTATCATCAGGAGTAACTGGTAACTCTCCCAGACAACGATTTTGAACTGCAAATTCCAGATGAACACACCTGGAACCGAACCCTTATCGTTAGTGTTGAGAGGCGGGAGTGCTTGGAGTTGTACCCCTAACAGTTTGATCTACCGAGGGCTCTGAGTCGTAATGAAAGAACACTTGTCAGTGTTGTCTGTTTTAGTGAATGTTCTGATTCTGATGACCTACTTTTTTACTTTCTTAATTGGATCACATTCAAATGAAATAACTATTTGACTTTGATCTATTATCGAGAATTAACGTAAATGTTTAGGCGACACACCTATCCATAACGTAAACATTGAACATTATCCTATTCATCAAACACGACACACAGTCAAGTTAATCTACAGTGTCATTGACACTTTTATTTTTTTTAATTTTAACTGGTCAAGTGCTGATTATTTTTGGCCATCAAAATTTGCTCACTTGTCGTGTTACAATTTATGGGAGAGTGTCGAGAGGCACTTTCCCATAAATTGTGACAAGACAAATCCAAACAGATTTAATAATTTCACTTCAAAGATAAATATACCTCACAGAATGCTTTCTAATGGTTAAGGTCACAGGCTGTTTATCTGTTATAACTTTCTTTGGTCCACAAAATCGAATCCATCCATCGAAAGATTCACACAAAACTTTCCCATGTCTCGGGGTGTGTCAGGGCCTTGACCCAGGGTTATAACTCATGTGCACATGAGTCAAAGAGTCGGGCAAGCATTTGTTACCTGCTGCATTTGCTTTTACGGCCCTGTGGATCTTTTGACAAGAATCGCGCGAGAGTCCAGATTCAGACAAGGGGGATAACTTTGTATGGTGGATAACACTTCATGGCCTGGGAGTCTGTTTGGAGCAGGACCAACTTGGAAAATACTCGACAGAATACGGCTGGGGTTAGTCAGAACAGAGTCTGGAACAGGTAGAATCGCGACAGTGTGGGACACAGACGGCCTTTGCGTGCAGTGAAAGGTCGACAAGGATATTATTCTGGGATTCAGTCCCACGCAATCAAAGAAGTAGGCAGAAAGTCGTAAATATATATTGCAGAAACGAAAAACTAACACTACTCCAAGAACGCAATTAAATCGCGGTCACCTGTTGAAAACATAAGACAGTTGTGTGTTTGGCAAGAGGAAGGTGATATGGTGTATTGTAGTTTGACAGTCATCAAAAATGGCAGCGTCGGTCACTTAGTTCCAAAAGTAACAATTACACTATTTGAGTACAAACTTCCAAATTGTGAATGGGATTTTGATTATTTTTGGTATGGAAAACAACTGGCACAAAAACATAACAAAGTTTATGGGATTTTCTCTCATGTATAAATTATAATATAAAATTTAAATAAATTATAAGAAAATATATAAAATAAAATAATTTCTTCAAAGGGTGCACTATTTGTTCCCCAGAGCAAATTAAATTAAACTCAATTCAATCTGATTCAATAATTGCTTTTCGTCATTATTATAATGTGGAGATTTGACTAAACTTTTGAGCCGTCACTGCGTACGCAATAAGTATGTAAGAATTCTATGCTTGTATGCAAGTAAATTCACAGGCGACCGTCGTATTATCAGAATTTAACATATTCAATAATATATATATATAATACAACCAAAACTAAAAAACACAAGGTATGACACTTCTCAAACCGAAATTTTTAACAAACTGTGATCTCTTCACTGATCTCTTGAAAAAAATAAACTACAGAAATACGGATCGGAACCAATACTATAAACCTTTTCAATTGCGTTTTCTAGAATTTTATTTTCTAACTTTTAAAATAACTGACTAAAATGAATCCTTATCATTTTAAAAGATATGGCAGTTTGCCACATGGCGAATTGCCACATCTTTGAAAATGCTAATGGTTCATTTCAACCCATTTATAGTCATAACTAGAAAATACAATTCTAGAAAATACAATTCTAAAAGTTTTATAGTATTGGCCCCCGTTTACATGGCTACCGCCATTTCGACACAGAGTAGATCATTTTTTTCTAATTTTCAAACCGCGTGCAATGAATAGTTCTGTGGTATATAACTTTCTTCCATTTTAGCTCAACTTTGGCGAAGCCAAATTTGAGCTTATGCCATGGCCAGTCGTCCGTCTGTCCGTCAAAATTTCAGCTTATGCCATGGCCAGTCGTCCGTCTGTCCGTCTCTCCGCCTGTCCGTCAACAATTCAATAGAGGCCGTATTTATGAACCGATCTTTACGAAACTTCTTGGGTACCTTTGTTATGACCGTGGGACGAGAACGAGTGTTTTTGGGTCCGGTTTGAAATTCAAGATGGCTGCCAGCCGCCAATTTGTACCGACGATACAGAAATCTGGGGTTTTTTTTGCACAGAACTTCCATATGAAAGCGCTGATTTGAATAATTTTTTGTATGAATGTTTAGTACCATGGGATACATCACATATAATACGGGGTTTTTTCTCGTACGTAAATTATGCAAATTAGACTAACTTTGATGTATTTAGTGTTACTTTCAGCATTGTCAGTGCAAATGCCAATACAGCTCGGGCTGGAGGCCGCATTTATGAACCGATCTTTACGAAACTTCTTGGGTACCTTTGGTATCACCGAGGGACGAGAACGAGTGTTTTGGGGTGCGGTCCGAAATTCAAGATGGCCGCTGGCAGCCATTTTGTTCAAAATCAGGGGCAATCAGATTTTTGCGCAGAACTTCCACTTGAAAACTCTGATTCGAATAATTTTTTGTGTGAATGTTTAGTACCATGGGATACATCACATATAATACGGGTTTTCTTCTCGTGCAGAAATTACGCAAATTAGATGAACTTTGAATTTTTCAGTGCTACTTACACACAGTAAGTACACATGTCAATACGGCTCAGGCTAGAGGCTGTATTTATCAACCGATCTTCACGAAACTTCGTGGGTACCTCTGCTATCACCTTGGGACGAGAACAAGTGTTTCTGAGTGCGGTCCGAAAGTCAAGATGGCTGCCAGTGGCCATTTTGTACCGAAATTAGGTCTAGTCAGTTTTTTGTACACAACTTCTATACGTCTCAGGCTAGAGGCCGTATTTATGAACCGATCTTTACGAAACGTCTTGGGTACCTTTGTTATCACCGTGGGATGAGAACGGGTGTTTTGGGGTGTGGTCCGAAATTCAACATGGCCACCAGCAGCCATTTTGTACCAAAATTAGTGCAATCAGTCTTTTGTACAGAACTTCTGTATGAAAGTTCTGATTTGAATAAATTTTTGCATGAATGTTTAGTAAACTGGAATACATCACATACAGAACATGTTTTTTTTTTCTCGTGCAGAAATTATGAAAAAAATTAGATGAATTTTGATTTATTTAGTGCTACTTATACACTGTATGTGCACATGTCAATACGGCTCGGGCTAGAGGCTGTATTTATCAACCGATCTTCACGAAACTTCTTGGGTACCGTTGTTATCACCTTGGGACGAGAACGAGTGTTTCTGAGTGCGGTCCAAAATTTAAGATGGCTGCCAGTTTTGTACCGAAATTAGGTCCAATCAGTTTTTTGTCACAACTTCTATACAGCTCGTAGTTATGAACTGATCTTCACGAAACTTCTTGGGTACCTTTGTTTTCACCTTGGGACAGGAATGAGTGTGTTTTGGGGTGCCTTTGTTATCACTGTGCTATGAGAACAAATATTTTGGGGTTCAGTCAGACCCACTATGGGACTCAAAGATTTCTTTTCTAGTTTAGCATCTGACTGTCACCCACCATTACAATACTTTACCTATACATTTGTTACAGGCTACGGTCAGTATTTATGTACAGGCCGTTACAATACTTTATATGTACCTTTGATATCAGGTCATTACCTAGATGTTTGTCATTGCTGTGTCACATACTGTACATGTACATGTCTTGACAAGTTGAGCTACAGTGTCATTGACACTTTCATTTCCATCGTGAAGCTAAAAGTTCATCAAGTCTCGACCCTCTTTATCCGGAAATGTGACGATCTGCTTGCAATGAATATCCCAATGTAATATTATGCCGATTGGGTGATCAACCATCACTTCTACTTTAGCTTTCAGCGGAATTTTTCTCTCTCGGCATTGCATTCAGCAAAATTTGCAAACGAGATAGTGGATGCAGAAGTTATTATAGTTCGTTGGCCAATTTGCATAGGAATTTTCTACGGACGTGACAACCGTTACTTGTTACTTATTCACAGTCCTTATTGTCAGAGCAAAACCAGCCTAAATATAGGGGCAAGGGGCCTCATGTATAAAGATATTGTAAGTTCAAAAGATATTCCGCATCAAGGCGAAAAACCTACGTGAATTTCACTTCTCTGTGAAGCTGGGCATGGAAAACACACACGTGGTGTATATCCAGCTTCAGGGCAGGGACCCAGGGGAGAAACGGAATGTTAGATAAGGTCTAATCTCATTTAAGTTATACAGTAGTCGCGAGTGTTACGAGACGTAATCGGTTGGTGACAGGATATCGTCACGGCCAATTGCGAAACGAGATTCTAACAGATAGAAATGTCTGTCGTGTCGTCACCTGATCATTAGTATAGCAATGAGTGGGAGGAACGAATCGGTTCTCTCGACAAGTGAAATCACCGTTAAGTCACGCGCGAGATGACTTGTAATGATTCTGCCTCGATATACGTCATCTCCCACCGTTTTAACAGATGGACAGATGAACGTCTGTCCACCTGACAGTTTAGGGTAAAAAGTATATATACCTTGAAGAGCAGAGCATTAGACACACTATTGGGGTCACACACACGTTGGTGAAGTCCAGGGCAGGCGGACTCTGTTTCCTGGCATAGGGGTACCTTCGATCACAGGACCCTAAAATGGCTGGAATCGCCAGACAGGGCATTCCACGACTGATTTAGCTTAAGGTTGATAGGCGGCTACAGTGCCAAATTCGTTGAGAAGGAAAACCCAAGGTGGAACGTTAAAGTTTAGATTGTCGAGTAGCAGGTATCAGCCTGTAATAGTCAGAAGTGTAGGTTAATTGTAATGTGCGTATTAACCCTTTGAAGCGTCAGACTGATTGCGTTGGGAGTAGTTTGTTTTGCTGTCGAAGCATCGTAATACCGACTGGGGATCGGTGTGAGTGACAATTTCGCCCTAGCACAAAAAGGGGCATTTGTGAATCGTGAATTCAACCAGGAACAGTGAACATTTCAATAGGACTTTCACGGAGGACTTTCAAAAGGCACATAAGGTATGAGTAGACAATATCTGACCCAAATCAGAAGTACGGTGGCTTTATAGATGACAAACATTGCTGGTCGGAACCCTCCGACAGCCAGAGGTACAGTTACGCGCAGACGTTGACATTTGAGCCTAAGCGGGTGAAGCTCTTATGGCGAGCTCACGATAATAACATTTCAGATTTGTGAAGCTCTTATGGCGAGCTCTCCGTAATATAATTTCAGATTTGTGAAGCTCTTATGGCGAGCTCACGGTAGTAACATTTCCAATGTGTAGACTACAGTGCCAGTACAGGGCTATAGAATGACTATATAATTGTTGAGAATTATTTAACCCTCGCAACCCATTTTCTGTGAAAAGAATCGAATTGTTGATTGTTGAAACATTGAAACGGCTTTATTTTTATGTGTAAATAAAAGAATCGTTGTTACTTTAAATCATTCTTTCCATTGCACAGCCTGAAGTGATTAGGAATCACACCTAACGGCAATCGAACCTATCTTAGGCCAATATGGCAGAGGAGAAACGAAATCACAGCGCCGGTCGAACTCAGCTCTCAGCGCCGAGTTCGCGGCACTAGGATTCCGACTCTCCACGTCGGTCTAATTTTCCCGCAATTTCATCAGCGGGACTAAATAATCCCACCCACGTCAGCCCAGGTCTTACGGGGCCTCAGGTGTCCTGACACTTATTTCGACATTCGTTATCAACCGATTTTATTTAACATCGAATAAGAACTGGGAATAAGTTACGGTTGTCACGTCCCCGAATATTCATTGCGCGCAGTTTGTCGCAGTACCGGGTGATGAGGATCTGGTCTTGCTGAAATTTTCGCTTCACGACCGTGAGGTGGGGGGGGGGGGGGGGGGGCTGGAGAAAAAATTGCAGACTCAAGTGCCCCCCCCCCCCCCCAGAAAAAATTGCTCCAATCCCTTCTGTGCAAACAAAAAAATTCCCGTCTCCACCCCCAATTCATCAGTTATGATATATATCCTCCAGTATTTATATGGAAGCCATCATGCCATGATCCCCTTATTGTGTTCTGTGTGAAATAAGGCAATCCTCCAAATCCACTATCCGGTATCCCATTATCAATTATAGGTTGGTTACCTTTTAGACATAACCATTTCATGTTCAAGGTTGAGCAAAGTCAAGAGAAACACAACAACAAAACAAACTTATTAGCTTATGAAAATCATATTAGGTGTGTAATTCTATCGCAATGATAATTTAGAACATAATAATAGTTAATTTAGAAAATAACTTTTCTTATTTTTTGTGTTTTATTCAGTCAAAACACCGATGAAAACAGAAAAAGGAAAAAAAACCTAGACCAGTGATTTTGCAGATTCACGGGTTTTTCCTAGCGTTGAAAAACATTAAGCCCTTTGGAGAAACTGTATAAAATTTCAGCCCCCATAAAATTGTCTCTAAAAATGTAGGTGTGCATATCGATATTGTCCCCGTTGAAGGGTTAACAGAACAATAAATGAAAAATCCATCCAACCCATGCATAAAATCGATTGAAATCCTTCAAAACTCATTTTAATGCCGAAAAAAAAACAATTAGGCCGAAGCAAAATATTTTATCAGTGAAAGTCTCTCATTTTGTTCATTGTAGCCCTACATTTCCATCCGACTTCAACTGTGAATTTGAAACGGATTTTGGAGTTCAAGCTTTTAAAATTGCCTGTACTGAGAAATAAATATATCGGTCAATATAAATGTGGGGCAAGTGGCAAGTTCCAGTTCATCAAAGGAAACCGCATTTGATAAATAGAGGATATTTTACAATGCATTACCGTTACTTTTCCTTCAATTCCTTCTGAAATGACAATTCACACCTTTGAACACCGTGATGTGTGAACTTCCACCAGGTACTGTTAGGCTGTCTTTTAAAAGAACACTCAACACATCGAAACTAACGTGCTGTCTTTATGCCCAAAGAACTTTCTTGTTTAGAGAAAAAGTTAGTAAATAATAATGATTGTAATACTCACAAAACTTGCACTTTAAAATTACATGTTGAATTATTTTACATTTATATTACAAGAACTAAATTGACAGATTTGCAAACCGCTCTCTTTCTCTTGGACCCCCGTCGCACGTCACCACCAAAGTTTGCGCCAAATCTTCTCTACCTCAGATCAACCAATCAATACCCTTGTCACATGTCATAGAGGTCACAGGTTAAAAGACTTTCTCGCAAACATGAATAATAATAATTTTGTTGTTTTACAGTATTTAAACATCGGAACTGTTTGAACTATTGTCCATAATATAATCTTGAAATTTCACCGGTAAATTAACCCTTCTCCCACTCCTAGTGCTCATGGGCACACATGTCCCAGGATGATCATTTTCTGATACACCTGACTGACAAGTTTCTTGACCGTTGTTCACGTTCCACTCCGGATTCACAAAACACTCATTTGTCTCATTATTTGTTGTGTGTTCAGAATTTGCAGGCATTTCATTGGCTTCATAGCCAATAGATTCTCCCAATGGAAAAACAGTTAATGTATTTTCATTCTCTTCTGAAACTGTTTCTATGGATGGACTTGGTACAGCATGAGTTTTTTTTAGAAGAGTTGTTTTTAATAATTGTTTCTGAATATGAGTAACAAGGCTTTAGTCGATTATGGTGAACAATGCGAATTTTTCTAGTTCCAACTTTCAGAATACGATAGACTATGCCCACTGGTAATATTTTCTTAACAATATAAGGACCATCGTATGAAAATCCGATTTTACTTGCTCTGCCTTTACGCAGGTTAGGGCAATGAAGCCACACATAATCCCCAACTTTGTATGCCTTATTTCTAGCGAAACGATCATAACCTATTTTTTGTCTTTTATGGGTCTGATCAGAGGTTGCTCTTACTATTTGAAAAGGATATGATAATCTTTTCCGCAACTGTTTCACATAGTCCAAAGAACTATTATATGATTCACCCGGTGTATCACCACAAACTACATCTACAGGTAGTCTCATCTCCCTCCCATGCTCAATAAAAAATGGTGTATATCCTGTTGATTCGTGGACACTACTGTTATAGGACATCTCAACCTGACTCAAAAACAAATCCCAATCACTTTCTTTGTCGTGGGCTACTTTTGAAAGCATGTCTATCATGGTCCGGTTAAACCTTTCTACCATACCATCTCCAGATGGGTGGAATGGGGTGGTGTGAGATTTAACCATGCTTAAAATGTCACAAATTTCTCGGATTAATTTTCCATCGAAACCACCTCCTTGATCCGTGTGAAACTGATCAAAGGTTCCATGATCTCGTATATAATCATTCACCAGCTTATCTGCGATAGTTTCTGCTTTTTGATTCTGCAGAGCGTAAAGACGCACTGCCTTGGTGAAATAGTCTTGTATAACAAGAACATACTTGTTATTTCTAGGAGTTAACGGTAACTCACAGATATCTGCAGCTACCATCTCAGATGGTCTTGTCACCACAATTGGACAAAGGGGTGCCTTTAAAGATGGAATTGGTTTACTTTTCTGATCACAAACCGAGCAAGTTTTGCAGTAATTCAATACATCTTTTCTCATTCTTGGCCAGAAATACCTTGTTTGTAGTCGCAATAAAACACCCCTTGATGGTAACAGGCATCATGTGCAGTTTCTATTAACATAGACTTGAGTTTTTCAGGGACCAATAACTGATACTCAGCGTGATTGTTAATAAATCTTTTTCTATACAGTATATTATTAATGGACACAATACGTGACATTTCCTTCCAATAACACTTTGCTACAATATCAACATTGTTTTGTGGAATTCTAGATGGTAATGATTTAGATATCCATTCTTTGACTAAACTAATATATTTATCTTCCACTTGTTCTTTCTCCAATTCAGTATTTTTCCAATTTGTTACACCAACATTGTCTATCTCGTTATTATCAAAGCATGAACTGCTATCTGCTCAATGCTCTGTAATATTTTCGGGTTGGGGTAACCGGGACAGTACATCAGCATTGGTATGACTGGATCCACTGCGATGTGTTAAATCGAAGTCATAAGTAGACAGTTCTAAAGCCCACCTCTCTCTACGCCATGTTGGGTCATGTCCTGCGGTTGGAACTTTTCGTCCAGTTAAAGGTTTATGATCCGTTACCACAGAAAAATGATTGCCAGCCAGGTAGGTTCTAAAATGTCTGATACTCCATAGAATAGCCCACCACTCCTTATCATATGTTGACCAGTTTCTTTCAGACTTACTAAGTGTTTTACTTGCATAGGCAATTACTCTATTTCCGTTATCTTGTGGGAGCACAGCTCCTATTGAATCTGAACTTGCATCCGTGTCTAACCGAAATTTTAAAGAAAAATCAGGGTAACACAATAAAGGTGGCTCAGTCAGAGCCAATTTAAGTCTTTGAAAGGCAGATCTACAAGGTTCTGTCCATTCAAATTCAGATCCTTTTTCTGTGAGTTTATATAACGGATATGCAACTTCAGAAAAATTTGGCACAAATTTAGAATAGTAATTTGCAAGGCTGACAAATGATCGCACTTCTGTTACATTTGTGGGTTCCGGGCAAAGTCTGATTTTTTCAGAGTTAGCTGGGTCAGGACCAATACCTTCACATGACACTTTGTGACCCAAAAATATGATATCTTTCTTGAACAAATGACACTTTGATGGTTTTAATTTTAAACCCGCACTTCTCATTTTCGAAAGGACATCTCCCAGTGTTTTAACATGATTTTTGAAGTTTCTCGTAAATATACAGATATCATCCAAATAAACTAGACAAGAAGATGTGTCAATTCCTCTAAGCACCATCTGCATCAAGCGCTGAAAAGTTGGGGCGCGTTTTTTTAAACCGAAAGGCATTGACCTGAATTGGTAGAGCCCCGACCCAATTGAGAATGCTGTTTTCTCTCGATCATCTGGAGATATGCCCACTTGCCAGTATCCTGATGCCAAATCTAAGGAACTAAACCAACATGATCCTGACATTGCATCTAATGTTTCATCGATTCTGGGTAATGGATGGATGGAAAAAATCAGTTTTGGTAACTGCATTTATTTGTCGGAAATCTACACAAAAATGCAGCGCTCCATTTTTTTTCTTTGCGAGGACCACTGGAGAACACCAGGGACTATTGCTTTCCTCGATAATATTATCCTCCAACATCTCTTTTTGAATACGCTCTGCCTCTCCTCTATAGTGGTAAGGTATCCTATATGGTCTTTGTTTAATTGGAGGGTGATTTTCTGTGTTGATGTTATGCTCCACTAAATTTGTAAAACCTAGATCTCTTTCGCTTTGAATAAAAGTATCATTAAATTTTACTAAAAGTTTTTGAACTTGAATTTTTTGAAACTCTGTTAATTCTCCACAATCTACTTCCGACATAAGGCTATCGTTACAATCCAAAGGAGAAACATAATCATTGATAATTAAGCTGCTGTTGGAAATATTACTGCACTTATCGCCAATGGACTCAATTATTTCATAACTCTGCACTTCTCCACATAATGACGAGTGTGATATTGATGGATAAAACATACCAATAACAGTCCCTTTTTTAAGGTCTTCTGTGTCATTCGACATATTAATCCCTTTCACTATTATCTCCCCTTGTCTAACATTATTGGCCGACCTAGCAAATATCACACCTGTATTGACAATATCAGATAGCTCAAACACTCCGCCATAACCATTTGGAATTGGTGTCTGATTCAGGCACTCTAGGAAAGCAACAATTATGTTTTCTGAATCTTTTTTTACTATTACATTATCCTTGACCTTTACTATACAAACTTCTGGTAAAACATCTCTTTGTGACAAGAATGGTATGTGATGGCCTTTGCATATGATAGAACCATTAACAGAGTCAATTAGAATTTTGTGGTCACAAATAAAATCCCAACCGAGAATTAAATCTTGGGTTAAACCACGAGCTACAAAAGCATCACACTCCACAACTAGTGTTCCAAGCGCTACTGACAATTTTACTTTTCCTAAATGTTCCAAAGTACCACCATTTACTGCAGTTATATTATGAAAACTAGGTGTCAAAACTGGAGCTCCATTTTTCTTCAGACGCGTGTAAAGTTGTTCTGATATCAATGTAATCCCCTTTGTTGAGCCTCCAGAGCCTGTATCCACTAACGCCAAAACTGCTATCCCATAAACAATTGCACTTACCATAGAAGTTTTCTTTTCAGGTAACAAATCAGCAGAAGTTGTTTGAACATAGTTCTCTTGCCTACTCAGGGCATTGAAAAATTTGGTCACCAGTTGCCCCTTAGTGGTGGCCATGTCTGGTTTTCCTGGTTAGCTGGACATTTCATACTTGTGGAAACATGGCCCCTCTGACCACAAGTAAAACATTCAATTTCCGGACACTGCCTTCGAACGTGGCCCAACTGTTTACAAAGAAAACACCGCATCACTTTTACCTGGGCACGGCGTTCCATGCCACTGGTGTAACGGTTTGGTGTTATTCTGTTTTTTTCTCCACTTCCAGTCCAACTAAAATTTCTGGTGTTTTGCATTCCAGCACAGCCCTCCATGCCGGAATAGTTATAGTCAATATTAGCATGGCTTTCCATGCCTTTACTGCCAAACTGCAGCTGTAAATTTTTCGTTATTCTCTCTTCCATGTCTCGTAACTCTTTAACAAGCCAGTCTTTTTCAGTTCCAATTGCACCACATTCAGAACTTTGGTGTTGATTGCTTTTCATAGCTGCAACAGCTTTGACTGTGTTTTCTCTTTCTTTTGCAATATCCAGCTATTCTTCCAATGTTTTTGACTGTTTTTTCAATAATTTTTCAGTTAGGGTTTTATCATTTATCCCTTTAAGAAATTGTTCCTTAATTTGTTGGTCAATGAATGATCTTTCAGCCCCCTGAAAAGATTTTTCTGCCAGTTCTTCTAGTGCATAAGCAAAATCGTAAATGGACTCATCTGGCTTCTGTGACAGACTACGAAATTTTGTAGTATAGTACACAGTATTTTCAGGAGCAAAATGTTTTTTCAGCTCAAAAATATTTTTTTCCAGTTTACCTTTATCATCTTCTTTCATTCGCTTATATACTTTGAATGCTCTATCAGACAAAAGTGTTGGCAATAATTTTGCTTTTTCCTCTTTACTTCTGTACGACACAATTGCGTCAGTCACCAATTGGAATGTCTCCAACCAGTCCAATATATCTTCCCCTTCAGAACCACTAAAACTTGGAGGCAGTCTAATATTGAAAACTCCCCCTATCGCTGATGATTGCTGTGTCATCGTGTTAACCAAACAAGTTAATAATTTACTCAGAAAAAAATTCACGAAGTTCCTGTGCTGTTGGGTGAAGCTGTAACTCTACATCGCTATCATTTTCTGAATCAGCTTCAACTTCAATAAGTAGTTTTTCTTTTGGGAAGCACTCTCTGAATATGTCAATCTGAAGTCGCTTTAACCAGCATTTGCTGAGTAAGGTATCAGAATGAAGACCGTCTGAATATAATGAAAAATTGTAAGAATACGACGTTTGACGATTTTTTCTTTTTCGAGATTTCACAATGTCTTGGCTTAGAGCATTTTTGCAAGTCAAATCACATGTACCCACCCACACATATACTGCAGCATTATCAAAGTGCTCAAATTTCGCAAAATTACTGCGTAAATAATCTAGAGCTTGTGAAGATGTTTGACCAGATTTACACCAAAACTCAATGTGTGGGGTGAACTCTTGACTCACAGATTTCAGCCAGTTACCTTTACTGTCCGATAAAAGTATCGGAAAACGTATCTGTGCCTTAGTAGGGTAAGGTACACTACTGTTTAATAACTTGTTCAGTTTTGACGCATTCATATATCACAATTCGCTGTTACGATTGTCAATACACGAAATTAGGAAACTATTAAACAGATGAAACAGTTCAACATCAACACTCTTACCAATCCTGAGTTCTTATAATTACAACATCCCACCTCTGCCACCAATGTAATACTCACAAAACTTGCACTTTAAAATTACATGTTGAATTTATTTTACATTTATATTACAAGAACTAAATTGACAGATTTGCAAACCGCTCTCTTTCTCTTGGACCCCCGTTGCACGTCACCACCAAAGTTTGCGCCAAATCTTCTCTACCTCAGATCAACAAATCAATACCCTTGTCACATGTCATAGAGGTCACAGGTTAAAAGACTTTCTCACAAACATGAATAATGTAAACTCCACATAATAACACTTTGGTCAGCCGCTGATTTGTCGCGGTTATCGGATGAGAAGGCCTTGGTTACCCCTTTACTCCCAACTGCCTCCCTATTCCCGCGCTTCTTCTCCCCTCCCAACACTCGGAGACGAACTGCTTGATGACATCCCTTGCCCCATTCTTCCCAATCTCTCCGATTAGCATATTAACCATCTCCTTTGAGTCCCCACTAACCACATGTCCTTCATTCTCCCAAGTAGTAGTGTATGCACGTTTCAGGGATAGTTTGCCGGATCTCATTGCCGGATCTCATGTGACGTCATAGTCACGTGACGTAGTGGCGCCATGTTGTGTTGGCATGGTTACCCGTGTGAGTGGCCATCTTGTGACGTCATCCCCATAGTGATACGTGGTGGCAGTACGCATGCGCAGCGCGTGTTGTTAGGGTGAAAGGTGTTTCCATCGTCCATTTTGTATAGTGGAGACCGCCATATTGGTTTCTATGGCAGCACGTGATTGCTATGTGACCCAAAGGCTTACAAGAAGACAGGGGTATGTTCGGAGGGTATGTTCGATTGAATAGGAGTATTTTCCCGTTTCACAGAATTACCATAAACAACCCGACAACTTGTATTATTTCGAATTCTTTCAGAATTCTCTGTTTCTATCTATATATGCAATAGTTTACGTCTACCTAGGCATGTTCCTTTATTCTAGAGTATACTCCAGTAGCGTAGAAGAGCCTATTAATTGGAACAGCTTTACTTAATATTACTATATTTAGCAATTTCTGGTCTATTCTTGTTAGTTCTGATCCTCTTCTAAGTCCTCTTGTTGTTTCATTTATCTAGATTATAACTAACCAATCAGATTGCTTGATTTCCCATAATCTGTATGCAGGGTTACCTCCCTTGTGTATAACAAAAGACTATATCCAATCGATAATTAGTGCAACTGAGGATTGTTAATCCCCCAATGTATCCTGTGGATGACTGTATGAGTGTTAAAATGTCCCAACGCTCAAGATATAAGTGCCTGAAAGTCTAATAGTTCCATAACTTAACAATTTGAGATTGATCATGTTTATCAAATCGAGTCACGGCTGCTTGGCGGCAGGCGTGGCTGGATTTGGTAAGCCTTAATGCAGTTTTTATTGCTGATCTGATAATTATTGTGAAGGCTTTACATAGACTAATTTTCCGGGCGGTTTTGGTCGTCTATTTGGATAAAGGGTTAAAAAAAATACTTCAATTGGACAGATGAGAGAAAAGTTCACTGTTCTGAAACATGAGTGGATACTCTTACCAATTATTTCATGCTCTAATTTCCGATTAATTATTCATCTGATCTAGTCACGGTTGCTTAACATCAGACTGCAGCTGATAAATCCTCCGAAACTTGAACAGAAATGGAAAATTCAACTTCATTGTCCTTATCTACCGCTAACTGGTAGCAGCCTTTTTATACGATAACTTAAGTCGTTGTATCTTACAATTTTTCATCAAACCAGGCCATGGCTGCTTAATGGTAAACATGGCCGGATTTGATGCAAAATATATGAAATATTGAGAGCTGAGTTCAGTGTTCTGTAATTTGAATTGATATTTTCACCAGTAATTTCTTCCGTTGTGCATTTAAATGCATGGAATCAAATCATGTAACTAAATTACCTGAGTGTGTGTAATTCAACAACTCCAAAGAGTCAGCCAGGCTTAATGCAGCTCTCATTGCAGACCTGGTAATTAGTGCAACTGAGGATTGTTAATTTCCCAATGTATTCTGTGAATGACTGTATGAGTGTTAAAATGTCCCAACGCTCAAGATAAGTGCCTGAAAGTCCAATTGTTTTCATGAATTAACTAATTGTGATTGATCATGTTCATCAAATCGAGTCACGGCTGCTTTGCGACAGGCGTGGCTGGATTTGATAAGCCTTAATACAGGTTTTCTTGCTGACCGGATAATTGTTGCAACTGCAGATTGCTGATTCTCCAATGTATTCTGCGACTGACTGTTCGAGTGTTAAAGTGTTCGAATGCCTAAAATAAGTCCCTGAATGGCAAGTTGTTTGCATGTTTTCATAACTTAATTATTTGTAAAAGATCATGTTCATTAAAACAGTCACGACTGCTTTCTGGCAGGCATGGCTAGATTTGATAAACGTATCTGAATTATTGAAATATGAGTCCAGTATTCCACTACCAGAATTGGATTTTAATTAAGATATTTATTATCCTAAAAAAGGTCAAGTCTGTTGCCGGTTAAACAGAAAGAAATATTCTCTTTTGACGCAACTGAACAACTGAAGATTGCTGATTTTCCCATCCGTTCTTTTGTCTGAAATGGACCAATGTTTTATGGTTTTTGTTTTCTTTTATATACGACAACTAAAGTCGTAGTACTTCACCAATTTTCATTTATTTTAATCAAAGCAGGTCGTGGCTGCTGAATGGCAGACATGGCCGGATTTGATGAGGAATATCTGGAACATTGAGAGTTGAGTTCAGTATTTTGTAACTTGAATTGGTATTCTCATCAATGATTTTTTGCATTGTAGAATGAAAAGCAGGGAATTTCATTCAATTTTCTTGAGAGTGTGTAACCCAACAACACAAACGGGTCAGCCTTAATGCAGTTTTTTATTGCTGACCTGCTAATTAGTGCAACTGAAGACTGCTACTTCCCCAAAGTATTCTGTGGATGACTGAACGAGTGTCATAACTTAATTGTTTGTAACTGATCATTTTCATCAAATCGAGTCCCGGCTGCTTTGCGGTAGGCATGGCTGGATTTGATATGCGTTAATGCAGTTTCTATTGATGACCCGATAATTATTGCAATTGTATATTGCTAATTCCCCAATTTATTCTGTGAACGACTGTACGGGTGTCAAAATGTCCCAAAGCTTAAGATAAGTGCATGAAAGACTATTGTTTTCAGAACTTAGCTATTTGTAATTGATCATGTTCATCAAATCGAATCACGGCTGCTTTGCGGCTGGCATGGCTGGATTTGATAAACATATCAGAAATATTGAAAGGTAAGTCCAGTGTTCCACTACCAGAGTGGATATTTTCATCATGTATTGGATTTTAATTAAGATGTTTAATATCCGTGTATTGGATTTTAATTAAGATGTTTAATATCCTTAATAGGTCAGGACTGTTGCCTTTTAAACAGAAATAAATATTCACCTTTCACGCTATTGAACAAATGAAAAATTTCCCATCCGTCCTATGGAGGACTGTACGAGTTTTGAAACAGCCCAGAGTCTTTCATATGATAACTTCAGTCGTTGTTTTTGTCCACTTTTTCATCAAACCGGGTCACGGCTGCTGAATTGCAGACATGGACGGATTTGATGAAAAAGATATGGAATATCGACAGCTGAGTTCTGTAACTTGAAAAAATATTTTCACCAGTGATTTCTCGCATTGTGGATTTAATAGTATAGAATTGAAGGATGTAAATAAATCACTTGAGTGGAGGACTGTACGAGTGTTGAAATAACCCAGAGTTTTTCATATGATAACTTTGGTCGTTGTTTTTCTCCACTTTTTCATCAAACCGGGTCACAACTGCTGAATGGCGGGCATGGTCGGATTTGATGAAAAAGATCTGGAATAATGACAGCTGAATCCTGTAACTTGAATTAATATTTTCACCAGTGATTGTGCGACTGACTGTTCGAGTGTTAAAGTGTCCGAACGCCCAAAATAAGTCCATGAAATGCTAATTGTTTTCATAACTTGATTATTTGTAAAAGATCATGTTCATTAAAACAGTCACGGCTGCTTTGCGGCAGACATGGTTAGATTTGATAGACATATTTGAAATATTGAAAGATGAGTCCAGTGTTCCACTACCAGAATTGATATTTTCATCAGTAATTTCGTGTATTTGAAATTAACTATGATGTTTGAAGATTGTAAATTTCCCCATCCGTTCTGTGGAGGACTGTGCGAGAGTTGAAATGGCCCAGGATTTTTTTTGTTTTTTTGTTTTTTTATATATTTTTTTTATGTATAAGACAAATTAAGTCGTTGTATCTCACCAATTTTCATCAGACCGGGTCATGGCTGCTTAATGGCAGACATGACCGGAGATGATGAAAAATATGTGGAATATTGAGAGCTGAGTTCAGTGTTTTGTAACTTAAATTGATATCTTTCACCAGTGATTTCTTGCATGGCAATACTGTGCAGCATGGAATTAAATTATGTAAATAAATCACTTTAGCGTGTATAATTCAGCAACACCAAAGGGTCAGCCAGCCTTAATGCAGTGTTTATTTTCACCAGTGATTTATTGCATTGTAGAGAACTCAACAGCAATACTTTGCAGCAAACAAGGCAGTATAAGATAATCGTATCTAAAATACTGAAAGTTGAGTCCAGTGTTCCGTTTTCAGAATGGATATTATCATCGTTTGTTGTAATAATGGATATTATCATCATTTGTTGTAATAAATTAATATTATTGCGATATCCTTCCATGTGAAAGTCCTCCAAATCCAAATCCCATAACAGTTTTTTGAACAACCTAATTTAAAACATATACCCACCCAAATTATCGCGTGACAACAACTGTAAGTAAAGTGATGTCGCACTCAATATGTTTATGTATATGTATATGTATATTTTTAACAGTTTTGATATATTTACAGAGTTATTGTGTTCCCAATCTGACCTCAAATCATGGATTCATATTGTAACAGACTGTGACTAAAAGTGATACTGAAGTATCGATAGTCCCTCATGAACAGTTCATTTACCACTTATTATTTAGGGAAATATCCTTATACTTTTCCTGCGGAAGAGTGGGTGGTACGATAGTGACCTATGGCGGGTAATGTTGCACTAGACGAGGTGCAAATGGAACCAGAGTATGACTTTATACAGCTCTATAATGAGAAAGTATGTTCCTCCCCAGAAAATGACGAATCTCCGTTTAAACTCCACTCAAATGAGTGTAAATACTTTACACCTAAAGATTTTCAGTCTATGACTAGTAAAATAAACTCAGAATTTTCTTTGTTCCATCTTAACTGTCAAAGCTTAAAGTCTCACTGGGATTCCTTCCAGAACCTGCTCTATAATTTACAAACAAATAATAATTTTTTTGACATAATTGGACTCACAGAAATATTTCAAATTCCCCCACAAAACTCGTTTATTCTGGAGGGTTATGCGCCAATTATCAAATGTATGAGACCCGAAAATGATGATGGCCGAGGGGGATTTGGGCTATATATAAAAGAGGGGATATCCTATAAAGTTCGAAGTGATATTACAATTTTCATCCCCCACGTTTTCGAATCTCTATTCATAGACGTTGAAGATAAACACAACTCTAAAATAATTGGCGTCATATATAGACCAAACACTCCACCGAAAGCCGATATAAACCTCCTCATATTAAAATTAGGTGAAATAATGGATGTTCTGAATGCCGAAAACAAGAAAGTTTATATCATGGGGGATCTCAACCTGGACCTTTTAAAAGCAAATATACATTCCAAGACAGAAGAATTTGTCGATCTCATGTTTAGCCAAGGATTCTTGCCTCATATAACCAAACCAACGAGAATAACTAATCATTCTGCTACTCTGATAGACCACATATTTTCAAACAATGTTTCACAAACAACAATACCGGGTATAATTATAACAGATGTATCAGATCACTTTGGTGTTTTTTACATTGAAGAATCTACCAAGGCAAATGATATACCACGGTTTACTATAAAACGAATCATAAACGCGGAAAAAATGTCTGAAATGAAAGAATTACTCTCAGAAAGTAATTTTTACCCAATCTTGCTTTCAAACTGTCCCAATGAATCATATGAAACATTTTTAAACATCTATATGGAAGCTTACGATAAGGCATTCCCTTTGAAGCGTGTCCGCCAGAACAATAAATTTATTAAAAAACAACCTTGGATGACAAAGGGACTTGTCATATCCTCAGTTAACAAAGAAAAATTCTATACAAGAAAACTTAAAAACCCTAATGAACATAATTTACGAAATTATAAAAACTACTGTAAAATTTTTAATAAAGTTAAGAAACAATGTAAATCAAATTATTATAGGGATATCTTGAATGAAAATAGGAACAATATGCGAAGAACATGGCAGATCTTAAACGAAGCTATCAATAAAGAAAAACGTGAAAGCAGACTCTCCACTTTCTTTGTCCAGGGGGGTACAGAAATAATCGAAGCCCAGGACATTGCAAGAGAATTCAATAATTTTTGCGTCAACGTTGGTAGAACCATATCCGACCAGATCCAGAAACAGGATAAATCGTATTTAAACTACATGCATGGTAGTGTTTCCAACAACTTTTATCTTCTACCCACAAATCCTGTTGAAGTTAGTCAAATTGTAAACAGAATGAAAGTAAAATCGTCGAAAGATTGCGATAGTATCACAACCAGTCTTCTTAAACAAACGATAAATGAGATATTGGTCCCCATTACCCACATAATCAATAATTCCTTTACCGAGGGCAAAGTACCAGATAGAATGAAAATTGCAAAGGTGGTACCCATTTTCAAATCAGGCGACGAGCACAGCTTTACAAACTACAGACCCATTAGTATCCTTCCAGCTTTTTCAAAAGTAATGGAAAAGCTCATGGACAGAAGACTTAGAAGTTATCTCGAGAGGTTTAATATCTTATATCCTTATCAATACGGATTTCAAAAACGTCATAGCACGATTCACCCAGTCCTCCAACTCCTCAAAAGCACCGCTATGGAAAACAATAAACGGGAAGAGAATAGTACACTGGCACTATTCTTGGACCTGTCTAAAGCATTCGACACGATAAACCAGGAAATACTATTGGGCAAACTCGAATACTACGGCATCAGAGGACTAGCCAACAACTGGTTCAGAAGCTACTTGTCCGATAGATTCCAATATGTTCTATATGACGAACAAAAATCTGACTTTGCCAGGCAAAGCTGTGGTGTCCCACAGGGCTCGATCTTGGGCCCCGTTTTATTTCTTCTGTATATAAATGATATAAGTAACTCAACTTCGCTTAATCTCTTGTCGTTCGCTGATGACACTACAGTACACTGCTCTGGTCTCAACAGTAGTTCAATAACACCTTATATTAACGAAGAACTTCAAAAATTATTCGAATGGTGCTCTGTGAACGAGTTGATGCTGAATGCTAAAAAAACCCTCATACATTATACTTAATCCAACAAAAGGAAGGAATACTGATTCCCGTCATGAGGTAAAAATAAATAACCAAGTTATTAAAAAGGTCGGAGACAACGAACCAGAAAAATCCATAAAGTTTTTGGGAATAAGCCTCGATGAACATTTATCCTACAAAGCCCACATATCCCGAATAAGCTCGAAAATAGCGCGAGCAAACTATAGTCTCAACAAAGTAAAAAATATCCTCCCCCATCGAGTCCTGAAGACATTGTATTTCGCCCTGGTTCACAGCCATTTAATATATGGAATCGTAACATGGGGGAGCTCGAAAGCAATTAATAAATTAGCTATTATGCAGAAGCGTTCATTACGAATTATCAATAACAAAAAATACAACTCTCATACTGACCCTCTGTTCAAGAAGGATGAAATCCTCCAAGTTGACGATTTGTTTAAACTACATGCATTGCTGTTCATGTTTGACTGACACAAAGGCCATTTACCTTCTTCCTTTAATGATATGTTCAACGTAAACGACAATTCGTCACGTAAAACAACCAGACAGTCTGGACTTCTGAACATAGAAAAAACACGAAACCGTACCTTAGATAAACTTCCATTATACACGTTCCCGAAATTATGGAATGCTCTAGACATCACTGTTCGAAATATTAACAATAAAACCGCCTTTAGACGCAAATTAACCTCCGATTTTATTTCTTCCTACTCCAATTATGTCCGGTGTAATAACCCTTATTGTCCAGAATGTACATAATAAAAATCAGTATTTTCATTAAATTACCGAGACGAACTAACCAAAAAGAACTTATACACACAAGTTATGCTCTGTGTCCCATTCTGGTATCCTCGTCCTGTACAACCTGCAAATCCTTCGATTTGTTCCGCGAATATGCATCAATAATTTACGTGTCATGCCGACTGTCACACCGTGAGGTACCGCTGGGGGAGCCGTTCCAGTTTAAACTGAAACGGGCTGATTCACTGCTATTTGCGCCCCACCGTGTGTCAGCCGATGTGGACCTCCCATTAACAGACTTGTATTATTCCAAGATTTATACGATAGTTTATGACGGGATCTGTTGTTACTGTTTGCTACCCTGAACTGTGTTAACAATATATTAAGCAGGTTGTTTCGGGATATTAGCAATATTGAGGTACCAGTCGTCCGCTGGATTCTATAATTATTTCCCCCTAACTTATTTTTTATACGAGAACAAATTATTGGCAAAAGAATATGAACACCCATCCCTCATTAGGAATTAGACTAATTACGTCAAGTCCGATCACTTCATCACAGTCTGTTGCAATTTTTATTTTTCTAGGGAGTGTCAGGTAGACAGCCAATCTGGCTATGTCACTTCCCACGGTATGCTGAATACATTGTCTGTAAAACATTTATCTGTAAAACGTTTTTATATGTATACCGTAAATAAATAATCTGAATCTGAATCGTCATATCCCATGGAATCCCATAATTTTGCAAAACACCTGTGGCTATGGAATCCCTTTTTTGTCGTATGAGGCCATGAGGGCTATGTAAAAGCCCTCAATGAGTCCTCATTTATTATCCCCCATAGCCTCATTGAATTTTGAGGTTATAAGGACCTTGAAAAATCCCTCACTGAGGTATCATTTTCTACGACTCTTAGCCTCATTTCAGTATTTAACAGGTATATCCTATGGAATCCCATTTTGGAAAACGCCTGTGATTGTGGAATCCCTTTTTGTCGTGAGGGCTATGTAAAAGCCCTCAATGAGTCCTCATTTATTATCCCTCATAGCCTCATTGAATTTTGAGGTTATGAGGACCATTAAAAATCCCTCAATGAGGCATAATTTACTACGACTCTTAGCCTCATCTCGGTATTTGAAAATACCCATGGCCTGGTATTGTATTATTCGAGGATACCTATCGAGGATACCTTTTATGGGATACTTATCTGAGGATACTATATATGCTGTACATATCCATATAAGTCTCTTGCTGGCCCTTAGTACTATTAATCCACCTGATGCTTTATGTTATCCTATGACTGGTATAGGTAGTATGCAATGCTAGGCATAGGGGTATTGTGGGTAGGGGTACTGCCTGGTAGTTTAGAACGGTACTATAGTATGGCGGTATATACATCTATAGGCCCCTGTTAGTGCTTGGAACTATTAACCAACCGATTGCTTTGTTTTATTATATGGCTGGTATATGTAGTACGTTATGGTAGACCTAGTGATTTTGTTGGGGTGGGGGTAATGCTTGGTAGTTTAGAACGGTAGTATAGCATAGGCTGTACATATCCTTGTAGGTCTCTTGCTGGCCCTTGGTACTACTGATCCACCAGATGCTTCATATTATTGAGCGGTATTCTGGGGTGGGGTCAATGCCTGGTAATACAGAACGGCAGCAGAGCATGGTTGGTATATTCCCCTATAGGTCCCATCCTAACCGTTCATAGTATTAACCTACCAAATGCTTTGTATCATCCTGTTACTGGTAAGGTGGTACGTAATACCAGTAGTTCCTACCTTATTCCGAGTACTCTTGTTTCATTTATCTAGATCATTTATATAAATTATAATTAACCGATTAGATTGCTTGATTTCCCATAACCTGTACTTAATCGTACAGAGTTATCTCCCTTCTGCATAATAAAAACCTATATCAATGGCAATATCCCGGCACCCCAATTTCGGCACCCCTTTTTTGAAAAACATATGGCCTTCGGGACCCCTTTTTTTCTGAAATGAGGATAAGAGTCGTATTAAAAATCCCTCATTGAGAATCCTTTTTTATCAAATGAGGTTATGAGGACCTTGAAAAATCCCTCAATGAGGTATAATTTTCTACGACTCTTATCCTCATTTGACAAAAAAGGGATTCTCCAGAAGGCACCCCAATTTCGGCACCCCTTTTTTTGAAAAGCATATGGCCTTCGGCACCCCTTTTTTCTGAAATGAGGATAAGAGTCGTATTAAAAATCCCTCAAATCCCGAAATTGGGGTGCCGGGATATTGCCATTGATATAGGTTTTTATTATGCAGAAGGGAGATAACTCTGTACGATTAAGTACAGGTTATGGGAAATCAAGCAATCTAATCGGTTAATTATAATTTATATAAATGATCTAGATAAATGAAACAACAAGAGTACTCGGAATAAGGTAGGAACTACTGGTATTACGTACCACCTTACCAGTAACAGGATGATACAAAGCATTTGGTAGGTTAATACTATGAACGGTTAGGATGGGACCTATAGGGGAATATAACAACCATACTCTGCTGCCGTTCTGTATTACCAGGCATTGACCCCACCCCAGAATACCGCTCAATAATATGAAGCATCTGGTGGATCAGTAGTACCAAGGGCCAGCAAGAGACCTACAAGGATATGAACAGCCTATGCTATACTACCGTTCTAAACAACCAAGCATTACCCCCACCCCCACAAAATCACTAGGTCTACCATATCGTACTACATATACCAACCATGTAATAAAACAAAGCAATCGGTTGGTTAATAGTACCAAGCACTAACAGGGGCCTATAGGTGTATATACCGCCATACTATAGTACCGTTCTAAACTACCAGGCAGTACCCCTACCCTCAATACCCTATGCCTAACATTGCATACTACCTATACCAGTCATAGGATAACATAAAGCATCAGGTGGATTAATAGTACTAAGGGCCAGCAAGAGACCTATATGGACATGTACAGCCTATATAGTATCCTCAGATAAGTATCCCATAAAAGGTATCCTCGATAGGTATCCTCGAATAATACAATACCAGGCCATGGGTATTCTCAAATACTGAGATGAGGCTAAGAGTCGTAGTAAATTATGCCTCATTGAGGGATTTTTAATGGTTCTCATAACCTCAAAATTCAATGAGGCTATGAGGGATAATAAATGAGGACTCATTGAAGGCTTTTACATAGCCCTCATGGCCTCATACGACAAAAAGGGATTCCACAGTCACAGGCGTTTTCCAAAATGGGATTCCATAGGATATACCTGTTAAATACTGAAATGAGGCTAAGAGTCGTAGAAAATTATACCTCATTGAGGGATTTTTCAAGGAACTCATAACCTCAAAATTCAATGAGGCTATGAGGAATAATAAATGGGGACTCATTGAGGGCTTTTACATAGCCCTCATGGCCTCATACGACAAAAAAGGGATTCCATAGCCATAGGTGTTTTGCAAAATTATGGGATTCCATGGGATATGACGATTGGATATAGTCTTTTGTTATACACAAGGGAGATAACCCTGCATACAGATTATGGGAAATCAAGCAATCTGATTGGTTAGTTATAATCTAGATAAATGAAACAACAAGAGTACTTAGAATAGGGTCAGAACTAACAAGAATAGACTAGAAATTGCTAAATATAGTAATAATAAGTAAAGCTGTTCCAATTAATAGGCTCTTCTACGCTACTGGAGTATACTCTAGAATAAAGGAACATGCCTAGGTAGACGTAAACTATTGCATATATAGATAGAAACAGAGAATTCTGAAATAATTCGAAATAATACAAGTTGTCGGGTTGTTTGTGGTAATTCTATGAAATGGGAAAATACTCCTATTCAATCGAACATACCCTCCGAACATACCCCTGTCTTCTTGTAAGCCTTTGGGTCACATAGCAATCACGTGCTGCCATAGAAACCAAGATAGCGGTCTCCACTATACAAAATGGACGATGGAAACACCTATCACCCTAATAACACGCGCTGCGCATGCGTACTGCCACCACGCATCACTATGGGGATGACGTCACAAGTTGGCCGCTCACGTGGGTTACCATGACAACACAACATGGCGCCACTACGTCACGTGACTATGACGTCACATGAGATCCGGCAATGAGATCCGGCAAACTATCCTGAAACGTGCATACACTACTACTCTCCCATCCCACTACCCCATTATCTTATTCTTTTAGACTGGTATTTTGGGCATTCTAGAAGAAAGTGTTCCAGGGTCTCCACGACGCTCAAATTACACATCTGGCACTCATTTTCACTGTTTTTCCCAATTTATCCCCTCAGCTCCAGGGACCGCGACCTCAGCTTGAACAACAGTACTCCCTCCACCAAAGGTGCCATCAAAACCAGGCTTCGCCTTATCACACAGGCCACCCAAAGAACTCTTTGATTTGACCCCCTCTCGTCAATTAAGGTTACCATCCTCCATGACCCTTTCTCTGACGGCTTTTTTTTATCCTGGTTTGCCCCAACGTCTAGGTTCGAGTTCTCTATTAGTTCCCACACTTGGACCATCTACCCTGTCTTGATATTTGAGTAGAAAATTCTCAGGAACATTACTTTACACCATCGGCTGTCGGGGAGATTTACTAAATAATTAAGATAACCGAGTTTCAATAAGTCTATCCTGTCCTTGATCCTCATCCACCCAAGCTCATCCCTGATTGCTTCTAGTGCTGCTGCATTACTCGACCCCGTTATCCATCGGCCTGCATCGTTCTGCAGGATTTCCAAGCTTTTTACAGCCGTCTGGTTTAGGGGTACCACTTCCTACCATATGTTATACTTGGCAGACCCACCATTTCCCAAATGGTTTTCCCCACGAAAACCTTATTGAAACTGTTTCTCCCTATAAGTTTCATTTGGTTAAGGATTCGCCCCCTTTCAGAATCAATTTATTTGTGTGGTTTCGGTAGATGCCTCTCCCTGTGATGTTTATATTTACCCCCAGATACTCGTAGTCACCTGTCTCTCCTACACTAAGAAGTTTGCTGCTAACTTCCGGAATACAGAACTCCCCCACTCTCCACCTTCGAGTGGGGTCCACTTTGCGGCCCACGGGTATAACTTTGCTCTTGCTTTCATTAAGTTCGAGTCTCTATTTTCTACCATATTTCCCAACAATTCCCAACGTTTTCGTTATCCCCTCTTCGCTTTCAGACACTAGCACCATATTGTGTGCAAAAAATATCCCTGGGATCTTCAAGTCCCCAACTGCTACCCCTCGTCGCTATGCAAGAGTTCGTTGATCTTCTAAACCTTTGATGTATAATGCAAAAAGAATTGGCGAAAGGATACACCCCTGTTTTAGGCCAATCTCCATGGGCACACGCTTTGTTTTTATGTTACCCAGGCTAAGTTCACTCTGTACATCTTTATAAAATGCTTTCATAATTCCAACAAACTCGCCTCCCATGCCCAGAGCCTCAAGCTTGCGCCATATACCCTCCCTCCATACTCTATCGTATGCCTTTTAACATCCAAAAAGGCCATAAACATCTTTTTCTTTTTTGCTTTCGCGGATTCTATTATTTGGGATAGCGTAAAAAGGTGGTCAGTGACTCTCCTTCCCTTCCTTAAGCCACTCTGCATCTCTCCCCAAAACCCCTTCTCCTCAATCACCTCCTTTAATCTCCCATATACAGTAGTTTACAGAAAACTTTTCCAATGTTGCTACTGACAGAGATCCCTCGATAATTATCCAAAACGTCTTTTCCCCCCTTTTTGTGAATAAATGTGACTTTGCTTTTTCTCCACTCATTTGGGACCTCTTGTTTTTCTATGGCTAAATTGAATAGGGCAGTTAGGCTTTCCAAGAGTTCCTCTCCCCCTTTTTTGACAAACTCGTTGGGAATTTTGTCCACCCCTCCCGCTTTTCCATTCCTTAATTTTGAGATCACCTTTCGCACCTCCTCCGTTTTAATGTCGCCGCACACGAAGTTCGATAGATTTTCCTCGACCTGATTCGGACACTCCGGTGGATTCCCCATGCCCCATCTCTTATCGTTTACCTTTTCCCAGTGCTTGACTAGTTCTAATGAGATTTGTTCTTCATCGTCTGTAAACTCTGCCATCTACTTTAATACTTTGTGGGTTACTTCCGTTGTTACGTTTGTTCACCCATTTCCAAAATACGTTCGAACTCGACCCCCTGTCATTCTTATCGTCCTAATAAGACTGCTATTTCGCACTCTCCGATTATCGTCTTGAATCTTATTTACTTTATTCCGTGCTTGTTGGTATTCTTCCTTTGCTACCGTGGCCTCGTTGCTTCCCCCCCCCCCCCCTTAAGTTTTCTACTTCTCCTGTATGCAGCACATTTAGCTTTTCTACCCTTTATGGCCATTTTCAGTTCTTCGTTCACTCTGTACCCAAGTTCCCGTATTGCCACCCTAATCTTTCCTACACTTTCCTTCCCTGCCTCCACTAGGCACGCAACTATGGCATCGGTCATCTTCTGGATAGTGCCTTGGGTACGGTTGCAAGCTTTGGTTTCAATTTTTCTTCGAACTTCGCCCAGTCAGCATTCTTATTGAGTTCCCAAATCTCCTTGAAGCTTCCTTTGCTTTTTACTAGGTTTTTGGCCCTGATCGTCACTGTAATCAAGTTGTGATCACTATCAACCTCCATTTTACCCTCATCATCCACTTCTGCCACTATCACCCCCCCCCCTCCATAAATTAATATCTGTGAGCATATAGTCGATTATTGATTTTCTGTCGTTCCTCTCCCAGGTCCATTTCCCATTACACCTCGCTTCCCTGTTCAGAATCTTCAGACCGAGCTCACTTGTGAAGTTCAACAGCTTCCTTCCATTCCTGTTGACTTTCTTGTCCCCGACCTCTATGCCTTCTTCCTCATCACCTATGTGTCCATTAAGTCACCCATCAGAATTATACCGAACCCCCTGTTTTCTAGTTCTGTGATATTGGACCTTAGTGTTGAGTATATCGAGCCATTCCACTCGGGTTTGCTTCCCTCCACCGCACACTACACAATCCCATGGGCAATACTCTTGTTTCTTAGATTGATCTTTACCCATCCAATTTTTTTCGATACCTCAGCCGAGGTGCTGACATCTTCCAGGTCTATGATCAGCGACGGTTATAAGTCCTCTTTAATGTACAGGCCTACCCCTCCCCCCTTTTCTGGCCTTCCGTTCGCCCTACACTTATCCACACGCACCCCCTTACTTGGTCTACCCGTTCCTCGTGTCTTACCCACGACTCGCTTAAGCCCATGACATCAGACTCCTCTGTCGCGACCAATGTCGCGATTTGACTTACTTTCCGATGGAGACCCTGGATGTTGCTATAACCCACTTTCAGGGTACCGAGATTCATTGGTTTCTGCCTACTGGTCTCATTGTTTTCTGGAGCTAGCCTTGGTAAACTTATTCTGTCTCCCTCGCTCTTGTTCACCCCACCTGTGTCCACTCTTGTTATACTTGCCCCTGGCCTCCCACCCCGCTCCTCTCCAAAATGGCTCCGCTACCCGTAGAATTTTATCCCCCAATACTCGTTTCCCCATCCTGCTAAGATGCAGCCCATCACGCCCGTACATGCTCGCGTTGCCCCAAAACGTGTCCCGATGGTCGATAAAGGGTATCCCCAGGTCAACACAATAGTCCTCCCAACTCCTCATTCAGCGCCAAAATCCCTGAGTTCCGTTCGTCCCCACCTCCAAGGATAGGAAGGACACCGGATGCAATTACTCTTGCATTCCTACTTAGCAGTTTACTGACTAAACCTCTATACGACTCCACCAAACTTACTAACCTTCTCTCCCTGATATTGTTGGTCCCCACATGGACCACCACTACCGGTTCCTATCCTGACCCTGCCACAATACCATCTACCCGGTCCTTCAGATCCTCCACCTTCGCCCCCGGAAAGCACAAGACTGTTCGATTAGAACTATCAGGACCACAAACCACACTGTCAATCCCACGTGCAATGCTACGCCCCGCTACAACTAATTTTCTTCTTCTTCCCCCAGTTCCTATATCATCTGCAACTCTCCTCGTTTTGTATGCCTCTGCCCACCTCTTTCTCTTCACCGCCCTCCTTATCCTATCTGGCCTATCAACATCAGCAGCCCCCCCCCCCCTCAATGTCCCCCTCACTCTCATCCTCAGTGGTATCGGAATCTAACACAGTGAACCTGTTAGCTTTCTAAAGTGAAGGAGTGTATGCTCAGCTCTGCCCAGAGTTGCACTGGTCTGGTTTGGGGTTCCAGCTAAAACGTCCCCCGTTTCGTATTACCCTAAAAAACTGAATTTGGGATATCATTATTATTAAACATCACCGGCGCCGCTGGTTGGTACAGTATATGGTACGGTTATGACTGTTGAACAAGCTTGCAGTATCTTTGTTACTGACCATGGTCGCCAGTGAAGCGTAAAATCAAGCCGGTGTCGGGCGATAGTGCTCGGGGACGATCGTCCTCCTCAGAATGTCAGGCTTAAATTTTTCTTCTTTTTTTTTTTGGGGGGGGGGGGGGTAAATACTTCTTACCTCTGGTTTCCACGCCACTGCTTCTGCTGTCATCTTGAGTCTTGACCCCCCTCCCCCAGCTCTAATGTTGAATCTTCACCCCCTCCCCAGGCCCATGCCCATCACAAGGTTTCCACTTTTCCTTGTTATTTTAAACTTCTTACCTGATGTTGCCTACATAGGTTAACATGGGTGCGGGCATGACTGAAATTATTATTTTTTTGTGGGGGTGGGGGGGGGAGGATCGTATCTCACTAGCGGCAACCGCGTTGTGTCCTTGGGCAAGGTACTTAATCCCCATTGCCCCCATGGGGGCAAGGTTGCTCGTGTTCTAAGGCGTATTCCACGTCGATGATGCACCTGTCTTCAATCAATGCTAACCCTGCTTGTGTGGAGTTAGTACGTTGGAGAGTCTGACAGTTGCTCGTTCGGCATCTTTGGATATATGTCATCCCACTATGGTCACGGAGTACAGTGATGTAACATATGTTAACCCATCATTTGTCAGTTATGATATCTAGGATTTTAAAAATGATCGTGCTTGGTGGCCATTTTGGACTCACTGTGGATAAAATTGAAATTTCATTTATGAAAATGATACATTACATTCTTATTATTCAGTCCATTACTGGTGTTCTGCTAGTTCACAGTGCCGAGATTGCAGGCCAAAATGCCCGATTTTCAGGCCTATTTTTGATGCTTTGAAAAATTTTGGCAGAAAAAATATTTTTGGAAAACATTTTTTACCAGTTGTTTGTGGAAAAGTGTATTTATAACAAAACTGTGAAAATTTCAGCTCATTAGCCCATTCGGACCAGAGGCTATTGGTCAATGAAAATTTGGGAGGTTTTTCCAAGTTTCGCGGCCATTTTGGACACATTGTGGATAAAATCGAAATTTCTTTTGCATTTATGATAATGATAGATTACAATCTTATTATTCAGTCCATTACTGATGTTCTGCTAATTCAAAGTGCCGAGATTGTAGGCCAAAATGTTCGATTTCCAGGCCTATTTTTAATGTTTTGGACAATGTTTGCAGAAAATATAATTTTGGTAAACTATTGTTACCAGTCGTTTTTGGAAAAGTGTATTTAGGATAAATCTGTGAATATTTCAGGTCATTAGCCCATTTGGACCAGGAGATATTGGTCAATGTTTTGGCATTTTGGGGCTGGTTTTGGTAGAAGAAAGTTAATGCCCAAAGTCATAAGCTTATTGTCAAGTATAGCTATCTATGACCTTGCGAATTTTTAACGAAATCTGTAAGAGCGTTCTTGAGAATTCCGCTCCTGTAAATTGTTTTCAGAAAGAAAGAAATCGAAAAAACAAATAATAATTTGTTTCCCGTATAATAACAAATGTCTTTCCTTTTAGGAAAAGCCAAAAAAAGAAAAAACAAAGAAAATTTTTAAGTTCTCAAGTTGGGGTCAGGTTAATCTTTCACAACTCCGTGGTTTCACGCCCATGGAGTTTGATGTTAATAATAGGGTTGTCATGTGGCTCTCAACAATTATGGCTATATCACGATGTTGTATGTTTAGTATTAGTTTGTTTGTTTGAATAGTGTTTAACGTCGCTTTCAAGAGCCAGGCTTATATCACAACACTATACCAGTTTTATTGGTGGAAGAGAGCCCACACACATGGCTTGTCTGACAGTGATTCCATTGGATGAGAGAGTCGCCTACTGTGTCCTGCGAGATCACCGACCATCGGCGAGTAACTGGCAACTCTCCCAGATGACGATTTGGAGAAACAAAGTCCAAATGGCTACACCTGGATTCGAACTCACTTCGTCAGCGCTGGAAGGTTAGACGTCTCTGAGATGTACCCCTAACCGACTGAGCCACCAATGCCCTAATTTAGTATTAGATATCAGATGGAAAATATTAAGTCTACTTTTGTCTTAAGGGGACGTCCAACTTAACTTTGGTCAAATTTCATGTAATTTTCTTCCAAGTCTAAAAAAGGCCCAAAAATGAATAACCCCAATAAATTATATACTAGAACGCTTGGAATGAAACATAGAACATGTGGAAACTGAAATTTGCCATGGAACTGCTGCCATGTGTAAATAGCACCACCTGAAAGTCTGCTATGGCATAAGTAAGAGAACAAAATTTTTACAATAAAATACCTCAAAATAAAATAACAGCTGTATTCTATAAATATTGGAGTACATACTCGAAGAAATCTTTTCCTAATTCATGAAAGTAATAAAGATTGAGACCAAATGTTATAAGTGGAGTGCTCACTGATTGAAGGCAGACATTTTCTTTTGTTTATGTTTTGATTTGGGGAGTTCAACAAAGGTCAACTTGAAGGAGACCACCAGAAGAAGTATGGAAGGACAAAAGAGTGTCTCCCAATATAAAGATGTATGTGTCACTGTGGTTGTTTGGAAAGAAACTATGATATTCTCCTATGTAGAATGCACTGCAAAGTCATACATTGTAGCTGAATAAATATATTTACAAACCCCTTTTATCCCATGCATCAATTTGATAGGGATTAAATTGTTGAATTTGTCTGGTTTATCAATAAGTATAATAGCTTTGTTTACTCTTGGACACCAATACACTCATGATAGCTGTTGGAGAAGAAATAAGGGTAACTGTAACCTGTCACTGCAATAAACCATCTAATGTACTTAAAAGTACATTGTTATTCAAAACACATCAAATCAACCTTACATAACCATTATTGCATGTACTTTCCCCAAGGAGGCTTATTGGCATATTGAGATCAGAAGGGCACATCCAGAGGGTCTCACATATTTTTTTTCAAGAACGCAGTACACAAAACAATCCCCAAAAGGTGACAAGTGAGCTCTATTTGACACAAAAAAATTTCCTGGGGGGGGGGGGGGGGGCTCTCTTCCTTGTATGACTCTACCTCCGGCACTCAAGGCATATGCCTTTTTTCTCAAAGTTTAACTCTTTTTTTTCTTTTTGAAGATCCTGGCCACACATGTTCCAAACACTATCAGACAGGTAACCCTCCATATAAGTGTATCTGCAAAAATCATGTTACATTGCAAAACATTTTTTTACACTTTAAGTTCTGGACCTTTCATGCTTCTTGCTTCCAACTATAACATTTAATTTATCGATTAATGGGTGGATAGAAAAGTCCTGCCATAATCAACATTTTGAGTTCCATTAGCCTTCATAACAGCTCCGATAAAAGTGTCAAACATCAGATTGGTGGCTTTATACAGAATATTCATTAGGTTGTTGCTTGATAAGTAATAGGAACAAAATCTTCACCAGAAATATTTTGTAGCAATACATTTGAGGGTATCAGCAGGCACTTTCCAACAAATTGTAACAAATCAACTAGTTATAAACAAAATTTTCTAACTCAAAAGAGTGAAAAAGTACCACAACTCTGAAAAAATGTGGGAAGAAACACATGCTACAGCAGCTACACATGCATTGTTTCCCCATGATGCTCGATCACAACACCAAATTTCCTTCAGATTGGAGTAGCAGTGGTTGAGATACAAGGGAGAATGTTGGCACATGTAATGATGAATGGGTAAGACTAAGAGGACAGAGGTCACCACTGCACGGCCCTAGATGCACCTTTGATTTTACAACTTCCAGGTCTGGGGCATAATAATCGCAACACACCCACCTTATCAATTCATAATTTCAGTAAAATAAAAGGAATTATCAATTTTAATTAATTTATAGATGATGGGAAATATTTGGCTTCTTTCGCCTTCTCGTACTAATAATTACCACAAACAATATCAGTTTGATGCCGACAAACTAAACTGAACGCATGTGGTCTGGTTAAAAAGTAACTCGGCATGGATAATGCAGAAATTGCGAATACGTCGTGTATTTCATTTGTTTAAAAGCCAATTGCAGCCAATTTTGACCGTGGATTTGATAATTCGTTTCGGTTTTGACCACACGGTCACGCTGACAGCGGTTCTGTTCATAGTGATATGCAAATTGGGAGATAGTTTCCGGTGAAGGAGATTTGTCACATTTGTCATTGTAAAACGATGACAAAAGACACTGATCGACGCTTGTGTTAGTATGGTTGGTTGCAAGAAAAAACTAAATTCTCAGCATCGTCCAAACGCACCTTATTTAAAAGCGCGAATGCATCATTTTCAACCCATGGTAACTGTGAAGTAAATAACTTCACAACATCGGGGGAAATCAACACGCTCAATATAGTTCCAGGTCACTTGGAATATACTTCGCGAAAAAGTGATGTCTGAAGCATTCTGCTTACATTGTTATGAATATTGCCTTTTTTCTGTGTATCGTCCCGATTTTATACACTCGGTTATTTTTTTACAAGTGGTTCATGTTGTCTTTCTAGTGCGCAATAATTCAGATTTTTTGTCAACAAAAAAGCTCAGACGGCCTGTAAACACGAGAGGGAATTTCGAACCATATTTTGCAGTTATGACATTAACAGCTCAAGTATTTGCTGTCACCTGTTTGCAAACCCGCTCATACATTGTCTGGGACAAATAAAGCGTGATCACGTTCTTGCATTCTTACGATTGCCCAAATTGAGTATTTCTGCAAGAACTACATCGTAATCACATGACCGGAATAAACATCATTGAAACATGGCCACATCCGGAACATCCAAAATATGTGTTGGTGTTATTACATTCAAACATCAAACCCCACCAGAGTGTGTGTAAAAAAAAAAAGCTTTCTCCGAGTCTGCAGTATGTTATCATTATATTGAGGACAAGGCTCTCGAATTACCGATTATGTTGTGGTTTTACCGGTTCGTTACTTATGCCATTGGCAAATTAATCTTCTTCAAAATCATCAAATGCACTTTTTATACCTTTTCTATGCACTTCACTCATTATTTTGATATATAATTTGCCTTTCCTTACTTCTCTTATCTGTTTCTGAGGCATTGGGAAAAATGTCAACAAATTTACCAAAGTTAGGTTGGACGACCCCTTAACATGGTTTAGTTGATGTGCATTTTTAACCTTATTAACTTGATATTAATTATGGCCTATTTGGATTGATAATGTGCATACACTTTTTGATAAGTTGTTTATTTGTTTGATAATTTGATTGAGGTTTAGCATCACTTTCAACAACTAAGGCTATATCACGACTACCCCAGTTTTATTGGTAAAGAAGAGTCTGCACACAAGGCTAGTAAGACGGTGATTACCTTTGCTGAGAGAGTCGCCTACCGTGTGCAACGAGACTACCATCAGGATTAACTGGTAACTCTCGCAGACAACGATTTTGGACAACAAATTCCAGATGATCACACCTGGAATCGAACTCTTATCGTTAGTGTTGAGAGATGAGAGTGCTTGGAGTTGTACTCCTTACAGTCTGAGCCACCGAGGGCACTGAGTCGTAATGAAAGGAACACTTGTCAGTGTTGTCTGTTTTAGTGAATGTTCTGATTCTGATGATCTACTTTTTTAGTTTCTTAATAGGATCACATTCAAATGAAATAACTCTGTTTTAGTTTGATCTATTATCGACAATTAACGTAAATGTTTAGGCGACACACCTATCCATAACGGGCTACATCCATTATTGGGCGTGTCGCCTAAACATTAACATTGATTCTCAATAACACATCAAAACTGAAACAGTAGTCCTTAATTATAAATCTATGAAAGTACACATTTATTTATTTATTTACTGGTGTTTAAGGTCACATACTTATGTACAATGGCTAGTCGTGACCGTGACAGTTTTACGGGTGGAGGAAGCTGGAGTACCCGGAGAGAACCACCGAGCATCGACGAGCAACTGTCAGCTCCTCAACATTCTAACTGTTCAAATTCCGCTCAAGCAGGGTTACAGCGGTTGAAGACATGTGCACCATCGACGTGCAGTACGCCTTAGTACATGGCGTCACCGTGCCCCCGTGTAGGCAACCGGGATAAAGTGCCTTGCTCAAGGGCACAATGCAGGACCTCTAGCAAAGAAGTCTAACAGTCTACAACTGAGCCACCGCGCTCCCAAGTACACGTTTGATAATCACTTGCGTTCTGACGAGCAAGGGCTCCATTATGTTTTCACAAACGTTTTACCTGACATGTTTCCTGTCAAATGTTTTGATCGTTTATTTTGGAAAATGCATTTTCATCTTGTTTATATATTTGTTCATTAGCTCAACTTTGGCGAAGCCAAATTTGAGCTTTTGTCATGGCCCGTCGTCCGTCGTCCGTCTGTTCGTCCGTCCGTCTGTCCGTATGTCAACAATTGGATACGGCTCGGGCTAGAGGCCGTATTTATGAACCGATCTTTACGAAACTTCTTGGGTACCTTTGTTATGACCATGGGACGAGAACGAGTGTTTTTGGGTGCGGTCCAAAACTCAAGATGGCTGCCAGCCGCCATTTTGTACCGACGATGCAGAAATCTGTTTTTTTGTACAGAACTTCCATATGAAAGCTCTGATTTGAATAAGTTTTTGCATGAATGTTTAGTACCATGGGATACATCACATATAATACAGGTTTTTCTCTCGTGCGTAAATTGTGCAAATTAGACTAATTTTGATGTTTTTTGGTGTTACTTTCAGCACTGTAAGAGCAAATGCCAATACGGCTCGGGCTAGAGGCCGTATTTATGAACCGATCTTTACGAAACTTCTTGGGTACCTTTGGTATCACCGTGGGACGAGAACGAGTGTTTTGGGGTCCGGTCCGAAATACAAGATGGCCGATGGCAGCCATCTTGTACAAATTTAGGTGCAATTAGATTTTTGCACAGAACTTCCATATGAAAGCGCTGATTTGAATAATTTTTTGTGTGAATGTTTAGTACCATGGGATACATCACATATAATACGGGTTTTTTTCTCGGTCAGAAATTATGCAAATTAGATGAACTTTGATTTTTTCAGTGCGACTTACACACAGTAAGTACACATGTCAATACGGCTCGGGCTAGAGTCTGTATTTATGAACTGATCTTCACGAAATGTCTTGGGTACCTTTGTTATCATCTTGGGACGAGAACGAGTGTTTCTGGGTGCGGTCTAAAATTCAAGATGGCTGCCAGTGGCCATTTTGTACCGAAATTACGTCTAATCAGTTTTTTGCACACAACTTCTATACGGCTCAGACTAGAGGCCATATTTATGAACCAATCTTTACGAAACTTCTTGGGTACCTTTGTTATCACCGTGGGATGAGAGCGAGGGTTTTGGGGTGTAGTCCGAAATTCAAGATGGCCACCAGCAGCCATTTTGTACCAAAATTGGTGCAATCAGTCTTTTGTACAGAACTTTTGTATGAAAGTTCTGATTTGAATAATTTTTTGTATGAATGTTTAGTAACATGGAATACATCACATATTGTAAGGGGTTTTTTTCGTGCAGAAATTATGCAAATTAGATGAACTTTGATTTATTCAGTGCCACTTACACAATGTAAGCACACATGTTAATACGGCTCAGGATAGAGGCTGTATTTATGAACCGATCTCCACAAAACTTCTTGGGTACCTTTGTTATCACCTTGGGACGAGAATGAGTGTTTCTGAGTGCGGTCCAAAATTCAAGATGGCTGCCAGTGGCCATTTTGTACCGAAATTAGGTCCAATCAGTTTTTTGTCACAAGTTCTATACAGCTCGTATTTATGAACTGATCTTCACAAAACTTCTTGGGTATATTTGTTTTCACCTTGGGACAGGGTCGAGTGTGTTTTGGGGTGCCTCTGTTATCACTGTGCTATGAGAACAAATATTTTGGGGTTCAGTCAGACCCACTCTGGGACTCAAAGATTTTTTTCTAGTTTAGCATCTGACTGTCACCCACCTTTACAATACTTTACCTATAAATTTGTTACAGGCAACGGTCAGTTTCTATGTACAGACCGTTACAATACTTTATGTGTACCTTTGTTATCAGGTCATTACCTAGATGTTTGTCATTGCTGTGTCACATACTATACATGTACATGTCTTTGTCTTGACAAGTTGAGCTAGAGTGTCACTGACACTTTCATTTTATATTAGATTTGGTGAGTAATGTTCCCCATAAGTAATGTTCAGATAACGTCTATACTTCACTTTCAATATTTAAAAAACACACTTTTTAAATAATTAGCCAATAGCCGAGAGCCAGCTAGCAGCAGGATTTTTATTAAAATACATACACAGTGTTTCAGTACGATGTCATGGAGATTGCAGGCTTGTGAAAAACATGTTTTTTGTTTAGCACGTATCCCAGTAACGGTAATAACGCCGATCAGGAACAACCAGAGATAAAACCACTCGGGTCAAAACTCTGGATACCTGCGTCCAAAAGCCAATGCAGAAATTACCTTCAGAGAAGACGTTCGGACTTCGCTTAATATAAATAAAATAGTGCTAAATTTTGTATATTCTGATATGACGTGAACAAAATTTGACATATAACCTGCTTGCACTGAGCTCAGGCTAGAAATAATAACTCAACACACCGTAAAAATACGGTGAAAGCATGCACCAATTTTATTGGTCGTAATCTAAAGTCATCGACCAGTCAAAAACCAACACCGTACCAAAACGCGGGAAAATATTTCCCGTTGTCGCATAGACATACATTTTTGGCTATACTCCGAAACGCCAAAAATTGATATTACCAACATCAGTCAGCTTGGAACAGACCTTTATGATACATAGAGATTATTACCATTATGTGGATGTACAAAATATGTATCCGAATCGAGCTCCGGGTTCTAAGGGTAGATCACGACGAGTCTTCGACTCGTAGTGGTCTGCCCTTAGAACCCGGAGCTCGACTCGGATACATAGAGATTATTACCATTATGTGGATGTACAAAATATGTATCCGAATCGAGCTCCGGGTTCTAAGGGTAGATCACGACGAGTCTTCGACTCGTAGTGATCTGCCCTTAGAACCCGGAGCTCGACTCGGATACATAGAGATTATTTCCATTATGTGGATGTACAAAATATGTATCCGAGTCGAGCTCCGGGTTCTAAGGGCAGTGCTCGAATGAACTCAAATTGGGTAAATTTTCAGCAACATCACAGCATTTATTGTTTCTTTACGGGTCTGCTGATAAGAGAACGTACTATTTCATTGTATCATGCGCCTCGCTCAAACCATAGCCCACCATCTTTGAGTTCTAGAAAATCAGCTTTTCATCGGAAGAGTGGCGGCAGCTTGGTTCATATCATTTTGTTCCACTTCGTATGTCATATATGCTATTGTATTCTGCTTTATGCCTCACTGAATATATTAATTGCACAGAAATTCTATTTTACTATCAGCGACAAACCTGCGGCTGGATAAAATGTTTTTAGGATACTATTATGAGCTCGAATGCTCCTCCAGTATTTCTTCGAAAGAAAATCGACAAGTCTCCCCGTTAAAAATTGAATATGAACATTTATTTGCTTTTCCTATTTTCATTATGTGCAACGTAGGAAATGGCTTTCGTTATTATTCGTTACACATATGGTACAACTGGAGACACGTGTTATTAACCCTTTGAACACGATAGGCCGGTTTTCCGGCCAGAAACACGATGCGTCATAACGTCATTAAATAGGATGGCTGTTCAGTAAATGTGTTGGGTAGACCAATCAATATTTTCAACGTGCAGCCTCGGGGCTGCACGTTGAATATATTGATTGGTCTACCCCAAATAATGAATGTGGAGTCTTCCAATTGCTGCCATTGAACTGGTATGGAAGATACCACTAGGATTCAAATGGTTAAGATATGTATATGCCGTAGCTGTTTGAAATCAGATCGACATAATATCTTACGTACACTAACTGCTGTGAAATACAATATTGTGGCTGATACAGGATTTGGGTTGTGGAATATGGTCATGAGGGTAAGGGAGGGCGGATGTCAGACATGAGAGGGTGAACAGGTGAACGTTTTCAACAAGGGTATACCACGTACGAGGTATAAAACAAGGTTATGGATGGTGGGTGTCTTCCATTGTGAACGTTCTGGGGTATCCCCTGTGGAAATTCTAAAGAGGTCAGACAATCTTTTTATAAATATAATTTTATTTCCTTGATAGAAATAGGGTTCAGCGAACGGGTACAGCCTATATAAACGCTTACCCCAATACATTTGTGCAATTGCACATAACTAGTGTATTGAAAATCAAAAGGAAACAACACATAAAAGCTTGTCTGGAACACCCGTACCAACATTGTTCAAGACGTTAGTGTTGTTTCCTGAAACATTAGCCAGTACATTTCTGGTGCTTTCAAAACAATACGTCTACAAAATTACTTTTAACACAGCATTACACGCGATGAAACGTATCATAAAACCCAAGGTGAAAACTACTGCCGATTCCCACCATTAATCATATCGTCTCGTCGTCTCATTCTAAACGTTTTGCGTCGATCACAAACAAGAAGATTGTCAGCCTGAGTACTGATGGGTTTCCATAAACGATACCATTTGCTGTAGCCTCAATTGTATTTTGTTCTGCAAAACAAGTCGATGTGGAAGTCATTGAGGACAATCGAATATCAAGTGTTGTTCACCTTCGATAAATGACCACATAAACATGCCAGGTCATCGGAAAAAATATTTATGGCCGCTGAAATCAGTACAATGTAACCTCAATTTCGCATGAAATATTTTACCTTCCTTACAACCGGTACGCCAGTACTCTGGAAACGGCCCAATCACCCCGCTTCAAATTACTTTCAAATATGCCCACTGTATGACTATTACGTCAGGTATTAATAGTGCTATATACAGCCAAATGGGACATCTGTTTATCTTAATTTTTTGATGCACTTCAGCTGTGTACTTCAGAGGGTTCTTGTCGTCGTGCCACAGAGCCTGTTTAATTTCCAACACTCTGATGTCAAAATTTCGCTTAAAAAAATTTTCCCATGATGCAACGAGGAAATTAACCAATGCAATCTTGTTTGACAGAGCTCACTGAGCTCTGTCAAATAAGACTGAATTGGTTAAACTCTTATTTGCATCATGGAAAAATGTTGTCGATTGAAATTTCGGTATTTTGACATCAGTGTGTACAGATTTAAATAAATTCAAGGTAGGCATTCAGTCTTGGTAACAAGAAAAATTCTTACATCTTTTTCTTTGTATAAAATTACAAGCGTTGACATCTTTTCTTGGGGAGGTCTCAATGAGAAACAAGACGTTGCCAGTGTTAAAATTTATGCATCCATCACGTGCTGGAATTATAAATGTTTTTGAAACTAAAAATGTTTTGTGACCTCTTTCCACGTGGGAACCCCGGGAAGGGGGCAGTGCTTGTTTACTGTGGCCAACAAGCTCTGTATTACTGGTAAAATAGGATCCTGTAATTAATGTTAAGGGGGAAGACCTTCAAAATGGGCAACATGGGTATAAACGATTGACTAAGCTTGTCTTTTAGTTATCTTCACGATTAGCCATTGTGCTGAAATATGGGGCCTTAAACACAAATAAATAAATAAATAAATAAATAAATAAATAAATAAATAAATAAATAATGACTTCTACATTCAATATCAGCTCCCTTGACCCAGGGATGGGAGTGGGAGAGAGGCGACCCCTCATATAAATGCCTGCCGCACGCCTGTCACAGGAATTCGAAGATTGTATTCCGAGCCTTGACATTATGTCTTCGGAAGCTATTGCCGAGTAACACAAGTTAATTTCCATTCAATTTCCCCCTGCTGATAATTTCAAGCTTTTGAATTATTTCTTGGGCAGCTTTTCCCTTCAATGAGAGCTTCCCAAGAAATAATGTCAACACTTCAAATTATGAACACAGGAAAATGATGGCAGTCCTACAATTTATTTCTGCTGAAAATTTTCAGACGTTTGAGTTCAGTCGCCCATTTGGTTCATGGCCAGCTTCGGGCCTGGGTGGGGGTGTTTAATGTAAAAGTCACCAAACATTTTTAGTTTCCAAAGTCTTTACAATGACAGCACGTAGAGAGTGGACAATTGTCAAACACTATCGGTGTGGAATTTTCACCCAGACAAAATTTAAATTTCTACCACAGCCGTAAGAGCTACAAGCAACGGTTCAGTGCCTTCCGATCCAACTTGGTTCAATGGCTTATGCTTTTTATTCTTTTATTCTTTCCCAAAGAACATACACCTGTGTTACCGTCCGGGTGGAAAATTCGCCCGTGAGTGCTTTAATTCTATAATGGAACAGTTGGAGAACGAAGAAATACAAACATATATATAAAAAACAGCATACATTTGGGTTTGTTTTAATTATTCTGTCATAACATATTTTAACCGTAGCAAGTTTATTGAGGAGGTCATGTTCTTTCTCATGAACAATATTTCAAAAATTATTGTTGTCCCTGGTTAAAGGAGGGATTGTACCCCGCCCCAGCCGCCCCCTCCCCCAAATAGCGTCTATAATAACGTTACCTCACAACAGGGGGTGCAGTTGCACCCTCGTTGCAATAGTTGTCACTTGAATTAACTTCATTACATCAAAACATAACAAGCATGCCCATCAAACATTGATGTGCTGAAATGAAAAAAATTGCTCAGAGTTGACTGTTGTTTGGACGGGTTTCTTTTCCTTTCTTCTCGTCCTATCCATCTTCTGACATCGCGGAAATTAAATTGAAGAATTATAAACCTTTTACCATTCGTCACGGACATATACAACTATCTCTTTTGATAATAATCACCATTCAGATTTTATTATTTTTAATTTTTTGGTTCAACGGGGTTTAATACAAGGCCTCTTTATGGCTAAATGTCCGTCTAATCCCAATATGAGATGGACAGTAAAATCAACAGTTGAACAAACCATGTTTTCCCCGACCTATCATCTACCAATAATCCCATCCCGGGTTAATAAGTCCAAACCTTGAACATAATACATGGATACACGCAAAAACTGCCATGGTATATGTTTTCGCAAGGTATAATAATGGGCGTGTTAGTAGGGTCGCTTCAAGAATGCCAATTTCAGGGGCCACACAAGATTAGTTGTACCTGACAAATTGTCAGACACCATGCACTGATCATTTGGGATCCCTGGAATATGACGTGGTTTACTCAGACTTGACAGGTTATGGTGATCCTCGTGAGTCCGATCGCAGGAACAATTCCCCTTCCCAATTTCCATGGATTATCCCTATTCAAAAACAGAACTTATGACCCTTCATTTGAACGGGCTTATCGAGTTCGTTTCAAGGAAGGGCATATCATTTCAAACATTGTTTTGACTAGTGTCCCCTGTCAGTCCCGTAGGTAAAGGTTTAAACGTGATCTAATTCTTAAATTTGAAGAGCAGTAAAACTGCGGGGATTATCATTGCGGGAAATTAAATATTTTGCCGCGGAGTAAGGCAATGAACACAGGATATTCTGAAACGCCCATAAGATAAACTAAAGCACTTTGACAAAGGCCTTTCTTTATAATGTTCTTACCAACAAAAGGAAAACATGTTGAGCATAATGGCAGGAATTAATCTCGTATTACTTGCTATTTGAGCTCCATCCGTCATCTGTGACTTATAAACACAGTGTTAAGTGTTTGCAAACATCGAATAAGCTGCCGTGTGTCACCAACTTAACCCTTTACTCAACGTAACGGGAAAACACCAGTCAGCGCTGTTCTCAAAAATCGTAAGTTAATTTTCATTATTTTTGCATATTTTGTCTCAAAAACATAGGTTATGACCCCTCATTGGAACGAGCTCATCGAGCTCGTTGCAATGGGGGTTATAACCTATGTTTTTGAGATAAAAAATGAAAAATATTAAATGTTCAAGAATTGTTTTTGCAAGTGTCGTCTGCTTTTCATGTCGGGCAAAGGGTTAACACTTAAAAACCTTTAGGGAGATGACGCACATAAGCTTTCAGCTTTTTATCAAATCCCTCTGTTATTCTGTTACTCTACATTGTTGAACAAATGTTATGTAAGATATCTCATCCTAAATCGTTACTTTTTGTAAACATTTTGTTACATGTGACTTTTTAAAGAATAAAATATTGTTTAAACCAAAAACCTATAGTCGACTCTGATAACATCTACCTGATGTTGTGTTCCAGTTTCTTCGACACCAACGGTTCGGATAACAGAGGGCAATAAAAGTCGTCTAATCTGAGTAGTTGTTTCTAGTCAAGTGTCGTCTGCCTATTTACTTGGCAGGACATAATTGCAAGACAATAAGTATTGATAGTTTTTTAAAATTATTTTCAATAATTCACTCTTACCTCACAGGCTGAAACGAATTAATGCCACGTATTTAAATGTAAATTATCAAAACATATGTAACTGAGCTATCTTCTCTTCTCAAACGCGAAACAAAAGGCCAGAGACAGACTATACTTGCTTATGACGGCCCCCTACAAGTAAAGATATGTGGCCTGAAGCTCCATACGCTGCGACAGACAATCAAAGAACACCGACAACAGGGTCGAAAGGGGTGGAACCATCCCACAACGTCCCTGCGCGCCGAATTCGGCGCGCCGAAACCATTCTTCTACTGACATGTAAACTTCTACTGACATGTAAACTTAAAAGGGTTAATCTTAAGTGCTCATGTCCAGGATGTGGTCGCGTTCAGCTGACAATCAATTTTAAATAGATCTACTTTCGCGGGGAGTGGTAGTACCTTTCCTTGGCCATCTTCCGACAATGTACCCCATCCAAGAGAAAATATTCTGGGGAAAATATTCTGGACGCATACTTGGACTGATGCAGCCAAGATGAAAACAAAAATCCCTCTGGCGTTTCGACACATGGCCCACACGGAAACAGGCGGAGACAGCGAGTCTAAGGTTGTTAATAAACCATAAATTCGTTGACTTTTATTTTGATGCAACGTTTCATTGCGTTTCAATTATAATCAGCGATGTTGTTTCAAATTACGCAAATTTGCGGTATCACATTGTGTTAGAACTGATAACTGAGAAAAAAATATTGTTAATTATCGCGTTGTAGCTACGCATCATTGCTATTACGTTTACAGAGTATCACAGCTATTACAGATTTAAGACGACACAAAAAGGCGGAGAAAAAATGTTCATCAGGAAGCTGGGATTGCTCCCCTTGCCGGCCACCAATAGCTGTTACAGATTTAGACGACACAAAAAGGCGGCAAAAGATCTCAGACCATCCATCAGGAAGCTGGAATTGCTCTCCTTGGTGGCATCGCAGCTGTTACAGATTTAAGACGCCACAGAATAGCGGAAACAAATCTCAGATCATCATGAAGCTAAAACCGCTCTTCTTGGTGGCCACCTGCCATCATAAAACTTCACCGACAAGAAAGTGAAGAGTGAATAAAAATGCAGAAAAAACTCAGCAGCCAAAACGTAGTCAGGTGAATGATTCTGATGTATATTTTGTCGTCGCACACGGCGTACGAACGTACTACTTACTCACAAGCCAATTTTTCGACATCGTTGCTCCTCCGCGCACTTCCCTCAAAACAATCAAAAGGGCAAACTCTCCGCCCCACTCTGCCCCACTCTGCCCCATCTCTTCGAATGAATAAGGCTGGAGCAGTCCTGGAAATAAGACGGGTTCGAGTGCAATTGCCCCCGTCAGCACCCGTGTTTTCTATTTTACGGAAGCTAAAAATTGCAGTCGTTGAAAAATATTGTGGAGCACTAATGTACTGTGAGGGCATATAAATGTGTGTTGTTTTATGAAAGCAGCACTTTGCAGCCAGTGGCAAGTTACTGTCATAATTCATCAATTCCTTAAAGTTTAGCCCCTTGAACCCGATCAGCCGCTTTTCTGGCCAGGGACATGATACGTCACAACGCCATTAAATAGGAAGGCTGTTCAGCAAGTGTGTAGGGTAGAGCAATCAATATTGAATGAATTCACGGGAGCTTAAAACTGCACCCGTCAATTTTGTTCATTTCCAGCACTGGGCTGGAGCCCCACCTACTGATCGTGGAGTCATCAAGTCCTAGACTGTTTTGAACTGAAATGGAAATGAATTATGAGGACACAGCTGACGTATCAATAATATACTCATTACAATGAAAATATACGGAGAAACTCGTTCCAAGGCTGATCCGAGATTTTACTAACGATTATACTCAACAAAAACCCAAAACACTGACTCTGAGTTGGAGGAATTATTTTTGACTTAGAGAATCCATTTCTTAGTAAACTAGATCAGAAAGATAAACGTTCAATAGAAGGCCTCGTGATCCTAGCAGAATGCTTATCCGCCTTAAGTAACTCTAAGAAAAACAAATCCCCCGTTTCAGATGGTTTCACGTCAGAATTTGACAAGTATTTCTGGAAAGAGCTTGATCAATTCTTAGTCAGTTCCTGTAATTTTGTGTTCCACGGTAATTGCTTCTCTGTCACACAAAGACAAGGCATCACGTGTATTCTGAAATTCGAAATTCCGAAAAAAGGAAAATCGAAACTACATGCAAAAAAAAAAAACTGGAGACCAATTTCTCTTTTAAACATAGATTTAAAAAAAGGTTCAATAGCAATCGCAAATAGACTAAAATCAGTCTTACCAAAGTTAATATCAGAAACCCAACTGGGTTTTATGAAAAATAGGTTTATTGGTGAATCAGCCAGGTTAAAAACAGACTTTACTGAAAAAATGTAGCTTCCTTGACAATCCTTGACTATTGGTTATAGCTGATTTCGAGCAAGCTTTTGTCTTCCTCGAATGGGTGAATTTCAGTAGTTCGGTTATACACTGGTTTGAAAGTTTTTACAGTAACATATCCATATGTGTACTACACAATGGACACTTTTCTGAGTTTCATCTTAGTGAACGACATGGTGCTCTAGCACCCCGTTATTTATTCATTCAGACAGAAATGAAAAAAATTAGTTAATCAAGAATTTTGTTTGCAAGTGTCGTCTGCTTTTCAGGTTAGGTAAAGGGTTAAACTTTTTACTACTCACAGTTTACTAAGCTACCCAACTACATATTTGATACATAAGAGATCAAATGTGTACAGTTTTAAGTTTGTTTATTCATTAGGGTTTAACAGCACTTTTAAAAGCTTGGATAATATCATGTCGGACAACTTTACGGATGGAGGGAGTCGGAGGGAGATGGAGTACCCGGAGAGAAACGTTGAGCAATGGTGAGTAACTTCCGGGCGCTAAAATTTACCATCCTGACACAAATGCTAACCCAGCTTGTGTCTGGATGATAAATTGGAGAGTGCGACAGTTACCCAGCATTATAAGTGTTTCCCTATGGGTGTTCCGGTTTCCTGCACCCATAAATTTGTACATCTTGGTATGACCCAGACTGTTAAAAGTGTCATTGCTCCCCCAATAAATAAACAAACAATGTACACGTTTTCCTTTCATACATGTAATTATGCCGATGAATAGGGCGTGATCCTTAGCAAAATGTGAGTAGTATATAAAACCGACTAACTAATATTCCAACTACATAATCAAGGAATGCATTCGACGAAGGCATGCCCTGATGATGAAGTTGAAATATTAATCAGTTCTGACTTGTGTCATCACAGTCGAGACGAATCAGGTTTACATTCCCCCCCCCCCTCCCCAATCGGCCTTCTTTGCGGCGCAGGACATCGATGACTCAAAGCGTACGCAAAAAGTCAAGTGCCAGGGAGGAGATCAGTCGAGCTGCTGAGGTCATCTCATCACTTTATTTTCCAGATCATTAGTGAATGAAAATTTGGCGATAATATCAACAATAGTTCGCGGTCATATGGTACCACGGAACTAAATATTTTCCCATTACAACGTTCAGGCCAAAAAAATATGATTGCATCACTTTAATTTTGGCATTCAACTATCTTTGTCAAGTATATCCCGTCAGACAACTTTTCTGACCCCAAAACAGGGGGTCATGCAACAAATAAGAGAGAAAAATTGACAGCAGGGGAAGTACCGGTCACATACACATATATTTCAAGGAATTCCCTACAAAAACACACTAAATGTAAATTGTATTTTTTAGGTCCAAAAGTCATCAAATCACACTTTTTTTATGTGGAATGTTCATCAATAATGCAAGATGTCAACAGAATGCTTCAAACATTTTTTGAAACAATTTATTTTCCCAAGGCTGTTTATTTTTAGAGATTGCATCACTTCCTAGTGCAACATTTCAAGTCGGGTATTTCTAATTCAAATATTTAGTTCAGTGATACCATATGGTGAATCACTGTTAGGACAAAGCCCCGAGGTAACGCTGAGCAACATTTTCGCCAGTGACAAATGGGGACCGAAACCTTGATTCTGCTAGCTACAGTTATGCGCAGAGACAGCGGAAGCTCTCTGAAAATGGAGGGGCACAAATTTCAAAGACTAAGTCGTTCGGTTCAGTGGGAGAAAAGTTACAAAAGTATGTACGATTTCCCGCTAGTCTCGTGCTTAGATAAGAATGCCGCGGTGTGGTCACTGTCCGTTTTATTTCTTCTACTTTAACCATCTTACAACCAGATGGCTAGCCTTCGGGTTGAAAGATGGTTGAAGTAAAAGACAGATTGAAGCGACCGAAGGTGGTTCTTTTTCGCCAAATGTAGCTAAATCTGTTTGGTGTTACGGATAATATATTACAGGCATGCCTGTGTATTGACACGTTTGCATGCGCCCATTTTTAACTCATTAAATAGCATGTCATTGTAAAAAAGTGGAGGGGCACGTGTCCACTGTGTCCCCTGTTTCCGCCGCCTCTAGTTATGTGACAGCTTTCAGTGAATCAATGAACAGTTCGAAGAGAAAACGAGTCCATTCAAGGTGATAACTGTCGCCACGAGGAGTCATGGATACATTGGAACTGATATTCGCGACAGAAAGGTTGCAACTTTCAAGAGAAAGTTTTAGTCAATGAAACCATATAAGAAGTAGGTCAATGTCGGGTAGGTTACCGAAAATCATGTAACGAGGTTATCACGGCATACTCCCGGTCCACGACAAAGCTCACCCACAAACATAACAAAATTACCAGAGATGGTGTTCGATAGCGTAGTATTACACAACTTCCTCCTCCTTCCTGAATATTCACCGGATCCTGTCGCAACTGACTTGCACCTTTTTTTCAGAACCAAAGGAATATCTCTATATCAGAAAGGATATTCCATATGAGTACTCTCTGGTTGCTGCAAATGAGATAACATCTTTCAGTCTGGATGGCAAAGGTGGTCAGGGAAGGAAAAACTGTGTTTAAATATAAAGCACTGAGATCCAATCCCGCTTTTATACCCGACCTGATTCGCAGAGGTGCAGCTAGTGTTTTGTGGAAGATTCTCTCTCCCAGGATGTGTACAAAATGTGCCTCTTCTCTTTTTACAGATTCGAATGCTCACCGAATACAACTTCTTAACAAATTCTGCTCCTCATCTTTTTTCTCGTACCAAATCTGAAGTCAGCAATTCAAATAAATATCTTCACTTAAAATATTCGTTTTTTCTCAACACACAGCGTGAGCTCCCTCACTGGAACGCGCTCAACGCACCAGTTCCGACAAAGGATCATCGGGTATGTTTCGCAAGAAAAAATAACTAAATTTGACAGGCAACTTTTTTTTGTATGGTCATGGGCGTACTTTGTTGACTTGTTGAACATACAGTATTGTGATTGCAAAGGCGTTCTTTTTCTCGTTCTGATCACGATAGGATAACGCTTTGCTCTCGACACGGCTACACAGTTGGGCCGAGATTCACTAAATACAGTTTTTCAAAGTCAAAACTAAATCGTGAAAATCGTATTTGAAATGCAATATTTTCGTGGTCCCTTTTCGACATAGATTTTACAGCGTTGTGGGCTTAAAAGCAGCCCGAGAATTTCGACCGGGTTGGTCGCGACACAATCGAAGTTCTCTATCGGCTTTTGTAATCACAATAGGCCTACTGTAAAGCTAACGTCTCTTCATTGAAAGTACTATTTTCTCTAAAGTCCAAAATTTGTTTAAGCGGTACTCTATGGTCACCATCTTGATAAGCTCTCATATATGCAATGTGGTATAAATGCATTTAGACTTGGCGCGATTTGAGTGTTGCGCACGATGCGTTCAGAATTTCAGCCTAGTGTATTACCTCAAATTCGATCGATATAATTGAACAAAGGCAGTAAGTAATTCGGCTATCTTGAATGTCCAAAGTGAAACACATTTTCACGGAGTATTAACCCTTTAAACTCTAGTGGTATCGACCATGCCAGTTCAATGGCAGCAATTAGAAGAGTTCATATTCATTATTTGGGGTAGACCAATCAATATTTTCAAAGTGCAGCCTCGGGCTGCACGTTGAAAATATTGATTGGTCTACCCCACACATTTACTGAACAGCCATCCTATTTAATGACGTTATGACGTATCGTGTGACTGGACGAAAGAACTGCTGCTACGGTTCAAAGGGTTAATTTAATTCTTCATCGCGCATGATTAATTTTCTGATATCAGCTATTCAACCCTTGTTTTGAAACAATGATAAACATCAGTTACACTGAGTATGCCGAAAAATAACTAGACGGTATGGGTTGCGCACGGGGAAATATGTATTTACACGAACATCAAAGCCTCATGTGGATATACCTAATTTCCTGTGCTTGTGATTGAGATAATCGCCGCTATGCACGCAATTATTTACATAATATTTTTTTTGTTATACGCGTCCTGGAAAAGATTCAAATATTTTCAACAGATGTACCAACGAATGACTCAAAATACAAATCAATTGGCCTTTGTCTAACCACACCAGAGTGCGTATATCGAACGCCCAAAGCAAAATGTAGTAACCTCCAAAATGGATCATTATTATTTAAATACTGGAATTTAATGAGAGTGAAAATGACCAACACCACAGCATAATATTTACGATTAAAGGGCAACGGTCCTTTGAATTATCTTAGGCGATAGTCTGGATAACTTCACCGTGTGTCCAGAAGATGCACATTCACTTTCATGAACGCCGATTCTTCATATCACCCGCTCTGGAGATATCAAGTTTTAAGGTTTTGATATTCTCTCAATAATTTATAGCGGGCGTATAATTAAACCGTTGATTATAACTTTGATATACCGGATCACTTCGTTAAAGCTGTTATTAATTATTATATGTTTCACGTTGGACATCGAACTCAGTTTGAATAGTTAAATCTTTTGTTTTGCTCGAATAACGCATTGTGTCCGAACAGCACAATGTGAACAGAAATTGGCGGCATCACAAACATTTTGCAGTCATAATCACGAGCTGTCAGTAAACCCAGTCGCAGGAAAACGTGCAAGTGTCGTCTTCCAAAGATCTTCAAAAACCAGACGCGAGAGTTCAGAGCGTAACAAAAAAAGCAATAAATAATTAATGTTCTTCTCATTGTGCTAATTCAGCAGAATGTTTTGGCTCTGGTTGTTTGTCTAGCGAACAAATATAATGATCACTTCGACTTAGTCCTCTGTCAGGTATGTAATTTGTAATTATTGAATTTAATTTTGTCACAACGAATTGTTGCGTCACAATTATAGTCAACGATTTTATATTTCAATCTGCACGTAGCTCTCATTGTATTTAATATTTGTGTTTGTTATACAGCGACCCCCCACCCCTCCCCCAACACACACACACAAGAAGCATCATATGCACCACGTAAAAATTGCAGAATGGAATGAAAAGTTGATATTTGTTACTTGATAGCAACATTCCGAAGGCTCGCATAGCATTTACTCCTGAGTTCCAAATAGAAATACAGGGCGGAATAAAAGTACAGGGAGGAGAATCTGCTAAGTGTCAAAATTTACCTTTTAACTAACACTAAAGGCGGGGGGGGGGGGGGGGGGGGCGGTGGCGTCGCGGTAACCGATTCTCGTCAGATCACCGAAGTTAAGCAACGTCGTGCGCGGTTAGTAGTTGGATGGGTGACCATTTCAGCGACTGATTTATGCTCCCGCGTTGTGTCCTTGGGCAATGCACTTAACCCCGATTTCCTACATGGGGGTTCGATGACGCTGTGTACTAAGGCGTACTGCACGTCGATGGTGCGCATGTCTTCAACCAATCTAACCCTGCCTGTGCCGCGGCGCAGAGTTCAGAGTTACGATGTTGGAGAGCTGACAGCTGCTCGTCGTTGCTCGGTGGTTCTCTCCGGGTACTCCGGCTTCCTCCACCCGTAAAACTGTCACCGACATGATATGACCCTGGCAGTTAATGTGTCGTTAAACCCTAATAAAAAAAAAACACGAAAGGCAGACGACACTTGCAAATAAAATTCTTGAATAAGTAATTTTTAAAACAAATTGCGTCAAAAGCATAGCTTCAGCTTTTGACCCCTCATTGGAACGAGGGTCACAAGCTATCTTTTGTAGGCAAAAAATGAAAAAGATAATGAAAATTGAATGTTGATTTTTGTGAATAGCGCTGGCCGGTTTTTGTCGTGTGTTGGTGAAATACAACTACAGGATGGAAAATAATGATACATTCAGATATACCAGGCGCAACTCTAGTACATTCTGGTTGGCAAAGACATCAGGGAATCTTACTTACACTGAACTGCCTTAATATATATTTTCACGCTTCAACTGAATAACCTATGTATTTGAAGGCATATATCATCCCTTAAAGGCATAAAAGTTCCCACTGCAATGCTCAAGCATTGTTTTCAAGGCTATCTCCCAAAACTTAGACATCCCATAACTTAGACATCCCATAACTCAGACACTCAGTAAAAGTAGTTAATCATGTTCACCCACTATTAAAATGGAATAGACTGATATTATATTAATGAAAACAGGTTTATCCAAACAAGAGAATTACCAAAGAATTGATTATTATTTGTTAGTAAAACTTATTCACACAAACAAAACATCAAATAAGTTGTTAATTATTATCATTATTATTATTTATCTTCTAATCAAGATCAAACAGAACATGTTTACAGTGAACTCAGTTATGTTATAAACGCACAGTCAAAAAAGTGCTCTATATAAGATGCCAGACTTTACTTGGGAATCATATCCTGAAAATGGCTAATGTTAAGAAAGTTGAGTTTGTAATGCCACAGAAGGGCACGCCACAGGTAGTTTTGGACGGCTACAGATATAACAGAAATAAAATAAGACAGAGCTGCACTCATTGGAGATGGAGAAGGCTTCCACAATCGCCTGAATGGAACATTGCCCCACAGACACCCAAATATCTACAGGTTTGTGGAAGTTATAAAGAAAATTGAAAATGCTGATAGAGCAAAATTCGCACAAATAAATTTAGGCGCAGCTCCACCAAGCAGGAAAAGAGCCTACAGGGAAGTTGAGAACCGACTTCAACGTCTAAAGCAAATGATGGTTGAAGGACAAAAATCGCCTCTGGAATTTCTAGATGCAGCAGGACATCTTCTACGACTAGCTTAACCCTTTACCCAACGAGGACAATAGATGACACTTGCAAGAAAATGTCTTAGCAATTGAACATTTTGTCTTAAAAACATAGCTGATGACCCCTTATTGAAACGAGCTCAATGAGCTCGGTCCAGTGGAGGGTCATAAGCTATGTTTTTGAGGCAGTTTATATTTTATATTTATATATATATATATATATATATATATATATATATATATATATATATATATATATATATATATAACTTCGTCAAATTGCCGTCATGCTCGGAAGTTTACTTCCTTCTAAGCGGGCTTTCATTTTTGACTAATACTTATTCCGTTACGTTAAGTGCCGTTACCATATGTGTATCGCGTCATGGAACGTAAAATTTAGCGTCACGCTGATCCTAATTGTTGAATGGGAATTATAAAATTGATCGTGATACGCGTACGTCTTACAGATCGATTTATTATTTGGCAAGTGGCTGCCTAGCTCCTAATCACGAACCCGTCTATAAAATCGCCGATGCATATCTTCCTTGGGTGGCAACAAGTAAAGATATGTTCCGCATTACACGTTGTTCACTGTTTTTAATTGTAAATTATGGACAAACAAGACCGTATCATATCTTCCATTGAGTGGAGATATATTCCGCGTTATAGCGCGCATTTTTTGTTCTCAGCCTTAGAATTAGAAGCATTCAATCATTTATCTCAACCTCGCCCTGGTAACAGAGGCAGAAGCGAGTTCGCATGCAGTATTCACACATCCAACCATTCCTTGACCCGAATTGTTCAAACGCGTTGTTCTCCATATTCAAGTGTATTGCTTGTAAAACCACC